>JAKSZP010012366.1:0-60760 GCA_022478985.1 Massospora cicadina
CCAAGCCTTAGCTATAGGGTTAACGCCTTACTCTCATCTAACATCCTCCTCCTCTCCACATCTTCATCAAAATTTTGCATCTGGCTAGTCAAGCAACACACTAAAAGAGCCCCCTGTAGTGAACACCACGTTTAAAAACTGCAAGGTTTTCACTGGTGCACCAGTTCGCTTAACTGCTGACTCTAGATTTAATTATGGACTTGTTAATTGTATGAAGACAATTAGCTTAATTGAGTTTTTGTTAAATGGGTATAACGGCACTACTCTGTCATATAATATTATGGCAAGTGACTTTGACCTCACTCTGTCAATAAATAAAAGTTCCAGTGAGTTTGGCCTCACTCTGGAATTAACACTTTAACATAAAGTACTTCTTCACAACTTCACTTTGAAGTAAACAATTAACAATTGAAAAAATAATACATTCACAGTCTAGGTTGTTTTTATTAAATTTAGGAAATATTTGTAGGTAGAAGTGATGAAGGACATGTGTTAGGGGTAATTGTGGTAATCACACTGGTCTTGATATTCCTAGCCAACAAAAAGGGTTTTGATTCAATTTGAGAAAGATTCCAGCTGTTTTCTACAAGGAATAGAATATTTAAATTGCCATTTGTATTAGCCCACAGGTTGGCTACTAAACCTATCAATTTTCCATGAGTAATTGCTCATTTCAAGCTGACTTACTCATATCCACGTTCTATATAACAATTTCATTCCACTTGACATCAATTTTGAGCGATTTATTGAAAAACAAGCCGATTTTCCACCACCGCCTCAACACACCAATTTCCAAATTTATGTTCTTGGATCCACCATCTGCTGCCCCAGTATGAGCAGCGGTGCTCCACCTGCTAGCCTTTGCCGCTCATCAGGAAAACGCATATGGACTGGGTCATCCAGTCTGCCAAACATCTCTGTGCTTCTATGTCCCTCCATGGAACCTAGCACAGCACCTTGCATGAGTCCACCCAACCCGCCCCCACCCCCTAGCCCTACCCTGATCCAATATTTGGTTTAGCCTCCACGTCAAGTACAGACATCTCTTCCCATATGCTGACAAAGCGATAATTGAGCTGGCAATGGCCACCTTTGCACCAGTAGGGTTTATCAACTTATGCCCTTACAAGGGCTATTTTGATATTGGATTCCCCACAAAAGAGGATGCAGCCGCTGCAGCCTCTACACCCTTAATATACAAAAACACCCCCGTTACCACCACCCAAACATGTCTCCTAGATGATACCACACTCGTGGTGACCTTTGCAAACCTCCCCTCACACCTTCCCCCTCAAACACTTTACAAGGAGTTGATGTTGGAACTGTCCATTTATGGTGTAGCCTATTCTCCAATTCATTGTCTCAAGTGGTGCTGAATGCCTCGTGGTACCTCGGGCATGGCCACCATTACCCCCCACCAGCTGAACATGGCCCAGCACATCCCGCCGCACGCCTATATCCCATCCACACCCAACCATTTATTTTGGGCCCACACCAACAATGGTTGCACAATTTACCCCTCTGCTATGAATTGGACCATATGAAAAAATCATGTCAATATAATTCACACCCTGCAAACATGGCCAACTCCACCCATGAGGCCGCACCAACAGCGTTTGAGTGGGGATTTTGGCTGCCCTCACCCCCACAGGCCATGTGCTCGAATCAGAAGCAAAATCTAGCACCTCAAACCCAAGCTGGTCAATTCACAAACATGCCAACCAATTGGGAACAGGTTTAGACCCATGTTAAATCTAGAAAATCTCCCGCCCCAAAACCTACCCAACCAAAGTCACATTCCACTCTATCTTTCCAAATTCAACCAGATGCCCTGGAGCTTGTTGGATGAAGTGACCGAATCTGGAGAAATTATCCCACCACTGATTTATCCAATTGATTTAGTACCTTACCTGAATTCATACTTTGATTCCCCAGCCCTGACCAACCAATATGTCCCCAAACCCAAGGCCACCCTTTTCCAAAGTGACCACCAGCTTGCCAAGGTTATGGTGGCCTCACCCAATAATCCCCATTTTTGCAAATTTTGTGCAAAATTTGTCACAGAATTTAAAAAAGGGGTGCAACCCCCTTGTTCCCCTCCAATTTTCTCCTACTACAAAAGAGGAAATCCAACACCTCTATGAAACTGCCACCACCGCTGTCAATCATGTTGTTGAAAAGGCAGATTTTCCCCCATCCACATGTACCACAAGCGCCAGTATTAAGAAATTAGAATAACTTCCTGACGCCTGCATCCAGGCTGAACACCATGTTGCTGAACTCATAGAGGCTTTGATCCAGGCCCAAATTGTCAATCTCAACGACTATCTACTCCACCTCAACCCTCATACCGCAGATGCCCCAACCCCCTTGCTCTCAGCATTGATCCGCCTCTACAATGCTGAACCTTATGATGATCCACACGATCCCCCTCCCCCTACACCATGGTAGGACATGTGACATGCTTCTGTACCACCTGGTAGGTAATTGTTTAAATTTTTTGGTTTTCTGATTAATCTCAGTTAATACCCCTATAGATATTAACTGCACAGGTTTGGGTTGTTGTGCAATTCTCAGCTTTGTTTGATAGTGAAATATAATTGTTGATGATAGTATGGCGACCATTATCCTTAGTTGATTTGAAGTAATAGGAATTGGTCCAACGCTCAGCCAGTATTTCCTCTCAAAATACTTATGATGTCCTGAATAGAGATTCATCCCCTGGTAACACCTAACTTGATCTACGCTCAGATCCCTGTTTACAGTTTCTCTTTGTTGAAACACTGTCAGCATCAATCCCCAATTCGATTCAGCTAATTCTCTGGATCCCCGCTCAGATCCTTACTCTTTATCCTAAAAACTCTCCAGTTAGAGCACACAGCAATAATTATCTTGATAAAGAATAGAACTCAAAATGGATTCCTGATAAAGTATACTAAGATAATACTCTGGTAATAAGTCTGTAAAGTAGTGTTCTGGCTTCCTTCCATACAAGGATCTTGGTCTACCTGGCCGATTTCTTTATCACCTGCATCAATCCCAGGATGGGTGATATCTTAATGGAGAGTCGATCCAATCTGTATTTCTAACTTTGTATAAAGTGGTTTGTGTTTTATTAGTAATTCTATAGGGAATTTATAGTGGCAATTTTTGCGCCCAATCCTTGGTTAGCACCTCCCTGATGAAATAGCTGCCATTGCCATTAAATTAACCATCCTCATCCCAGCAGTAATGGTCTTCCCCATCCTGGCTAAGGTTCCTTTGTTGGACATCCTCAAGACCTAAAATGGAAAGAGTCAGAAAAAGTGTCTCTAACATTTTCCTCTAGATCCAAGCGAACCAACCATACTTGGCAAGCGACCTTATTAGGTAATGAGACTTGTTATCCATTAAGGCAGGTCACAAACCAACTGACCGATTTGCTAGTTGCAGGTGACATCACTTGCCTTGCAACTTAATCCTTAAATTTCCAATTAGATGGTGATGAAAACCAACTAATCCCAATTGGTACACCTGATAGTTAATCAACTACCAGATGCCCCTATTTTATCAACAGCTCTGCCTGACAAGATCTTAAGCATTCATCTGGATTAATCTCCAATGGATCCAACCCAGGCGAAAAACCTAAAATTCCCCAAACATAGTTACCCTGAAATCAGGGTCAACCGATATACAATTCACTTTGCATTAGGGAATTATTCCCTAGCAATCTCTGGTAATCTAGTCAGCCGGGAATATGAGCAAAAATCCCAACACATACACCCTCTTGCCTAGATTTCCAGCGATAAAAGGACTGGGGCAGGAGAACACCACTTTGGACACTCTGTTGAAAAATTCATTTGCTTAAGCGTAGTATGATCACCAGTACTCAATGCTGCTATGGATGACCTTCAGCATGCAGCTCTTTTACTTTTCCTCCTCACTACTGCCTACTCAGAGCGCAGTCCCCATGACCTTCTGTCATGCCAGGCTGATCAATTTACTCATAACTATATTAATCCCGTGATCCAGTTTTCTCCCCATTCAGGTCATATGATCTGCTGTCGTATTCAGGATTCTTGGTCCAGTGTCCTTGATTTCCTGATTTTCTCCTCATCCTTGATAGGAGACTCTTGCCATCAATGTTCTTTTCTTAGCTTAATTAAGAATGCTCATTTATGTTCACCCTTGTTATCTTCTCTTATTAACCTCTTGGCTCATATCATTCTTAATTCTTCTCTAGAGAGCTTATACCATTAATTTTGAGATTAATTTCTCCAAAATTGGAGCTTGATTGATTTCAGAGTGCATAATGTCGACTATCATATGAATCCAACATCCCCCCTCTCATCCAGCTCATATATCAAATTCCAAGTCTCAGTACCAACAACTGCTCAATAGCTTGTCTGATCAGGACCTTTGGCTCTTCCAGCAGATGAGTTTATCCACGCGCCGGAACCTTTTCTATGGTCCTTCCAGGACTCATACTCCTAGTCAAGTACCAGTAGCCAGTCCTTCCATAATTTACCAGAAACGGTAACCAACCCTGCTGAAACCAGGTTACAATTGTCTCAAATGACTCATGACCAATCCTTCCTCTGTTGTCAATTCCTGAGTTAGATTTCAAAACTCTCCTGTATTAAGCTCCCTTTGCATATACTCCTAACATCCTCATTGAACCTCCTGAAAAATGTTCATCACTCTCAATCGTTCATTCCTCACCGGATTGGACTTGCTTCTGGAATTTCTCTTCTTACTCAGTCAATAGTACAATCCAGCTGTCTTAGCCACTGAATAACCATCAGCAACAGCGTACATTTCGAAATCTCCTATGCAGAAGTAAGGGCCCAAGTCACCGAGGCTTTTTTATAGCTCTGAACTCTTCTGATCTTGAAAACACCCTAGATCTAGATATTACAGCCTATGCTCTGCACTTTGCCAGCCAAATTCTTTGAAGTTGGGCCATGAAGCTTCCAGCCTCTCCTGGATTCATTCACTCTTTCTGTTTCAGCTTCTGAGAGACTCATAGTCATCACTTGCAGGATGCCATTTGCTCCTCGCATGACTATCTCATCTATGGTGCATCTCATTGTTATCTTCCACAGATGGCTTTAATAGGGGGCATGATTCGGCAACCCCTACCTAATATCCCTTGTTTGTGCTGGCCCATATGTCCGGTGTTCTTGATGAAGCCCATCAAAATGCGCTCAAGACAATCTTCCAGCTCTGGTGCCATATCAAGATTACTTAGGGTTATTTGCGACTGCCACTTCTTGTACTGTTGCTTCCCTCCCCACTCTGAGGTATTGTATTTGACATCTTCTGACAATTGAATTTCTCTTCCTCTAGCCACTTTCTCACTGGGATCTACATCCGCTCAATAAACTTAATTCCGTGTAGGTCTATCCCTCACTATCGTCCAATCTTACATAGATTTTGATGGGTTATTTACTCCTACTGCAATCCATCCTCCCTCCCCTAAGAGGCGACATAGGCGGAATCATTATTGAATTGAGGATAAGCAATAAAAAATAAAAATTATAAAAATATATTGGTTTTTCTATGCATTTTTTAATAATATTTTTTAATATTTTTATCAATCTTTTATTTTTTTTCTTCTTTTTTCCATGGTAATTGACCTTTTTTCAGTTCATTAGTCCATCTTTTTATTTTATTCCCCCAAACTGAATTCTAGGTATACTTAGACTTACCAGTTTTCTATGGTTCAGAGGTCTTACTTTTTTTGACTTAACCATCTATATTGGTTCAGCGATCCTTTTTTTGGACTTGACCAAATCATTAGGACATAACTAACTTAATGGTTCAGCATCCTTTAGGAGCTCTTTTTTTATTATTTTTCCATTGATCCATTGCTTTAGATACTTAGAATGGAAACAATTTACTACCCTTAATCCAAGAGGTCCTTGATGGATTAGGCATCCGTTGCCATCTTGGCAATAATCTTAAATGTACCTGACCGCAACACATTAAATTTGTATTTCCTCCCAAAAACATGCATATTACAATAGGCAACTCTTTCGCTTATTTGGTATTCTGCTAAGGCCGGTCAGTTCTTATCATCCATCATTTTTGTTCATATCCTTTTCTTCAAAGCATATCAAATGCTTGTAATTGCATTTTGATCAGGAAATTTGTCAGTTGGTTCAGGTACTGCTCAGCACTCATCCAAAATGTTGGTTCCACCACCAAATATAAAATTGGTGGCAACGCTGCCTTCCTCCCATATAGCAACTCAAACAGCATTTTTCCTGTCACCGTATGATGACTAATATTGTAGATGAACGTCACCAAACTCAGGTACGTTCCCCATTCATAAGTTCTTTCTGAGACCAGCTTCCTCAGAGTCAATGCCAGCGTCCCATTTACTCAATCCACCAGTCCGTTAGTCTCCAGATGGTGGGGTACAGACATGACTCCTCAGATCCCCATTATTTCATTTAATCGTGAGATCACATGAGATATGAAATTTGTCCCATTGTTGCTCAGCAGGACCTGCGGGCATCCATGTCAGTATACTACTTGATCCAGGATGAACTTTGCAGTACTGGTAGTATCTACTTTCACCAGGACCATATCTCAACCCATCTTGTCAGATGATCAATTGCAACTATTATGTACTTGAATCCCTCTGTGCTCATCATTAGCAGTAACATCATGTCAATGGACATCGTATGCCAAGCAAATCCAGGGTGACCAGTCAGGTCTAGTTGTATTCTTATGCGGTTTGTGCAGCTGGCACTCCACACAGAAAGACAGATAGTCCGCGACATGATAGTTGATTGACTCCCAGTAGTACTGGCAAATATGATTGGTCATTTTTCTCAGGCCTCTGTGCCTGACAACCTTATACGTGGCTTGAATAATAGCTGCTCATTCCGATGGCTTTGGAAAAATCAATTGCTTCCCATTGATCATCTTAAAAACTTATCCATCCATGGTCTTGGTGTTTCCATCACTTTTTGAAGTGCACCTTGGATTTCTTGGGACTTGTTCTCAATTTCTCCATTGCCATTCTCTGGAATAGCTCATCCACCTGCTGGTATACCATCTGAACCATTGGTAACCGCAATAAGCCATCCACATTCTGATGAAAATCCCTCAATCGGTGGACAATCTCATAATCATAAGCCTGAAATTTCAATGCCCATTGAACCAGTTGTCCTTCTGGTTCAATAAATTAAAAAGTCAACACAATGAGGAGTGGTCCATCACCACTTTGAAGTGTGTTCCATAGATATACACCGTTAATTTCTTGGCGTCTAGTTCTGCTGTTGCTGAGTTAGATTTGCACAGGGTATAGCCACTGAGCAACCCTATTGAACAATATGAGGATCGCCAATTCTTATAGTAAACTAAATAAAATATATATGGAGCTATTGCCCCTTATTTCCTTCTTTATTTTATTTATCTTACAGACTGTTCTGCGCTTCTCCTTCTCATAATAGACTATATCCTCTGTAATCTTCCATCAGGCTCTTTATACCTCGACTCCCCAGCCAGATGCATCCTTGGCTTAATATCTTCTTATTCCTCATCCTATTTGAGTTGCTTTCATTCATATTGAATCTCGGCATGATCCCTATCAATTTGCTGAATGTTCTCATTTTGCTCGAGTATAATTTGTGTATCCCCTTTTTGTAAATCTTGAGACTCATCTCAATTCCCCTGTGATCTGCCGATATGGGTAGCATATTATCTACTCATATCAACTTCCCAACATTACCCCCCTTTGACTGGATGATAGGCTTTTACTGTTTGTACGCTCTAAGGAACTTACCATGGACTCATTTGATAATCTGACCCCCCGCAGGTTCCTTGATTGTGTAGACATCAATACCAGTCTTCTTAATAATCTCA
Organism: Massospora cicadina; assembly: GCA_022478985.1. Taxonomy (NCBI): domain Eukaryota; kingdom Fungi; phylum Entomophthoromycota; class Entomophthoromycetes; order Entomophthorales; family Entomophthoraceae; genus Massospora; species Massospora cicadina. The sequence goes on from JAKSZP010012366.1 coordinate 7,858, forward strand.
AATGGGCTGACCTAAATGTCAGAGAGCTTATTCTTTCGGCCAAATTAAAACTTGTTGTGGAATAACACATAATCCCCTTCAGCAAACAGCGGAAGTCCGCTCTGATGCTTCTGATCAGCCACCTGTTCACGAATTCCCTTAGACAAACTGGTGGAGTAGGCATCAGTTTGTAACTTGATTAATGTACCCGTGAGTTGTTTCAAATATTGCTGAGGATTCACACCACCAGTGTCCTCTACACACGAATATAACAAGGCGGGCAGAGCCAGATGGCGTCCATACAACAGCTGAAAGGGACTCTTACCAGTGGCAGAATGATAGCTGATATTATAAGCAATTACAGCGGTAGGTAAAAGAGCACTCCATTCTGAGGGCTGGTCCATTATCAATTTGTGGAGTATGTTTACTAGGGTTCCGTTAACTCGCTCCACCATCTCATTTGATTATGGATGATATGGGGTGGTCAAAACCCCGCAAATTGCCATCAGCTTGTTTACCTTTGGCAGGATATGTGAAGTAAAGTTGGTTCTGTTGTCTGTCAGGATGAACTGTGGACAGCCATGCCACTGTATAACACATTCCATGATAAACTTGGCAGTGGTGACCGCGTCCAAGTCGCTAATAGCCCTGGCCTCCACCCATTGGGTCAAATGATTGATTGTGACAATTATGTACTTGGATTGATTGGCGCTAGTCAGCAGATGTCTCACTACATCAATGGAAATGGTGTGCCATGTGAACTGGGGCTTCACTAATTGATAGGTGGTTTTATTACGGAAAGGTTTTTCAACTTGAAATTGATGGCAACAGCTAATAGTTTCTTTTTAGTACTAGTTGGTCCCAACCAACAGCTAATAGTTTCCAGCACATCATAATGCATGCTTTCCCAGAAGTATCGGGGTTGTAAAAACTCCAGCATCTTTTGCAAACAACCATGGCCTACAGCCCGATGAGCATCCATAATTATTGAGGGTCTATTTGAAGGCTTAGGAAAATTCAGCATCAAATCTCCAATCCGCTTGTATAGTTCTCCCCCTCATATGAAGGTACTATCCCTGAGTCCATCTAACACCTTGATCACTTGCGGCGGCTCATCCTGGTATTTGTTCACCATCATTTCTTCATAAATTATATCTGCCAAATCCGCTGTGATAGCAACCATGGGCAATTGAGACAGACAATCCGCGTTTTGATGTTTTGCCCCAGGTTGATGTAAGATCTTGAAATCGTAAGATTGCAGCTTACCATCTAGTACTAAAAAAAGATTGCAGCTTCAGAGCCAACGTGTGAGCCAGCCTTCCAGTTCACGCAGATTTTGTAGCCAGTGCAAGGAAGCATGATCCGTTACTATTTGAAATCTTACCCCATGCAAATATGCCCAAAACTGTTTATAAGCGTAGATCACAGCTGAACACTCCTGCTCAGTTATGGTGTAGTTTCATTCATAACAATTCAGGCTCTGACTACAGAAGGCGACAGGATGTTCCACACCGTCATCATCCTTCTGGGATAATACTGCTCCAATAGCAGCTAAGGATGCATCTGTTTACAATTTGAACAGCTTATCAAAGTTAGGGTATTGCAATATGGGTGCGCTTGCTAACGTGGTATGCAATACATCAAAAGTGTTTTGACATCATTCCATCCGATCAAAAGGAGCATTTTTCTTTAATAGCTCAAAAAGAGGTTCCCCAATACAAATGAAATTGGGAATGAACTGTCGATAATACCCAACCATTCCTAGAAACACCTAAATGTCTCACTTATTTTCTGGCTGGGTCATCTTGCCTATCGCTTCCACTTTAACTGGCTTCGGTTTAAGCCCATTTGAATCCACAACAAAACCAAGATATTCCAATTGCTCTTTAAAGAAATGGCACTTCAGGGGCTTAATTTTGATATTAGCATTTGGAGAGGCGCTTAAACACTAGCTCCAAGTGGGCCAGATGCTCTGTGAACATTCATGAAAACACATTGATGTCATCAAGGTAAACTAAGACGCAGGACAGCTTTAAACCACCTAAAATTGTATCCATGGCACGCTGGAATGTAGCAGGGGCGTTACACAATCCTCGTGGCATGCGCGTTGGCTGGAACAGCCCCCTTGAGGTGATGATCACACATTTCTCTCATTCCATTGGTGGCAATTTTATCTGCCAGTACCCCAAGATCAGATCCATGGCGGAAAAATAGTTTGCTCCACTCAATTGGTCTAACGCATCATCAATCTGTGGAAGAGAGTAAGAATCCTTCTTCATGACATTATTGAGTTTACAATAGTTGATAACCACCTGATTCGTGCCATCCTTCTTCTTTATGATGAGCACAGGTGATGCCCACGGACTTTTTGACAGTTCTAGCATCCCCTGATCAATGAGCTTATCTACTTCATCGAAGACAACCTCTTCCTCTGCTCTAGAGCATCTGATAGGATGCAAATGAATGGGAGGGTGATCTCCTATATCAATTCGATGCACCACTCCTTGAGTGCACCCCAAGTAATGATTGTTATTGGCAAAAATATCCCGATACTTTTCAAATAAGGCCATAGCCTTATCTTGCTGATTCATCGATAGTTTTGTGAGCGCTTCTCGCGGAACTACAGTCAGTACGCCGATTGAGGCGCGAGTTGGTAGTCCAAGATATTCCCATGAGCCAAAGTCATGAATATGTCGAACTTCCCAATAGGGATAAAGTGTAGGTAAGCCATTACTTGGTGCCACCTAATTGTTATTGTTTCCTTCTGTAGGTTCGCAAGCAACACCTTCACCTCTCCGATCCCAGGAAACAATAGCCCCAGAGCCACATGTGGTTCTAGCCGCGAGTGCTGATGAGGCGCCAGGATTTCTCCATACAGTTCCTTAGGAATTTCAATTTTGATCCCAGTCCCTATTATGCCCTGGTGTCCAGACGGTAAGTTTAAAGGGCGTGTTGCTTGAAGCGGGATTCCTTTATACTCATATATCTGGTTGGGGAGGATCTTAGTCCGCCAACTTAGTTGCTGATAGTGAACAGGGATCACTTCATCACTGAATGCAAGATTGATCTGACCAGAGTGGACTGGATCCACTGGGATTCCCTAGAGGAAAAATAGACTGAATCTGTTAGTCAAACATAGTAAGGGTTTCTTTCGCCATATCTATCACAACGCCAAATTTCTCATGAATGCCACGCTGATTAACATATCATAGTGGTTATTCGGCAAGACCACCACCAGAGCAGACAACTTTATAGAACTGAATCATAGAGGCAACGTGCTTTATGCTCCTTCTGACACAGTGCTATGCGTTCCTGCCATTCCATATACTACTGATGGTCCACATCCGGTTTTTAACATCAGTTTGGCCACTAGTTGGGTGGAGACTATGTTCACCGGTGCTCCTGTGTCTATGATCGCGCGGATTTTTGTGTTTTGAACAAATATTTCATAATAAGTACATTCCGAGTAAGAGGAATCATCAGAGTTTATTACTTGTACGTTCAAAGGTCTTGTGTTATTTAAAAAGGAAGAAATACCCTTGCCGACCTGAGGATACTCCTTAGCGATTCTTTCCACCAGAATTCTATGTTAACTCCTATTAAAGGAGCGACGTTCAGCGAAGAATCCACATTACTGGAGCCAGTCTGCTCCAGTATTTGCCACACATAGTGTTTCTGCACGTCTTGGCGGAGCTCAGCCTGATTGGGTGAGCTCTTACTCTTGGAAGCATACTTAGGAGTATCCAGCAAAAGCTGCTGGTATAACAAATTGTCCGATTGAGGTTCAATTTCTACTTGTAAAGTTGTTTGGCAGGTATTGGGGACAAGTGCATTGAGCTCAGCGGAGGTAGAGCGTCCCATCTCTACTCCACTTGAGCTTTTCCCTGCTCAGTTTTCATAGTTGGCTCTGCGTACACTTGTGGCTTGATAGGGCAATTGGCTGCATAATGCCCTTTTTGTCCGCACTGGAAGCAAGCGTTGGTAAAAGGTGCACGTATATAATTTGGGCTGGAAGGACCAGGTTGAGAATTGCCAGTAAGGTTCCATGATCGCGGTTGAACTGATGAAGCGTACATGGGATGGAAAGGGTCTAAAGAATCATAGGAGCGACGATTACATTCCATTGGCTGATAACCCAGTTGCTGCGCCTGATATTCTGAAAAGGATGGAGTGGAAGCCACGGAGGTTTTTGGGCCACATTGGGGGCGCCGTTCATGGCAGAGAGTCGTCGTAAGGCATTCACAATTTGAATGGGGCTGGTATCCCCATCCAACACATGGGACATAGAATTATATAATTCACGATATGGTTTGACTGCCGCCATCATCACTATACCTACATCCTCAGTGGTAAAAATATTGGCCCCAAGTAAAACGTGAGCTTCCGCTGAAAACTGCTTGGCAAATTCTGACATGGTCTTGTTTTGATTAAACTGTATAGTCATAAATTTGGCTCTTTGTTGAGACACCTTGTTAGCGCCTCCGAACAGCTGAATAACTATCACTTTCACTTGGGTGTAAGACACCGAACTACTGGAAGATAGAGAGTTACTTGGTCAGCGCTTTCCACATCTAATATGGACAGTAACAACTTTGCTTTCCGTTGATCAGTAGCCCCTTCCACAGCAAATTTGAAATGTTTAAAATACCAGGGTAGGTTTCCATTATGATTAAAGGAGGTAACTTTTCAATATGGACAAATTCAGTCAGCTCTCAGGTCTGGCTGCATTGACCAGGCGAAATGGATTCAGAGCGACTATGGGAACCATCATTTGGTGTGTTAATGTGCTGCCATCCAGATGAGCTTGAGCTCGTCAATGCAGAATCAGAAGAAGTGTCATCATGTGGGGGGTCCGTCATACTGCCTGATGGATACTCGTTTGTGGATCCATAACATTCTCCCCTGAGTCACTACTAACAGCCCTATTTCCCCCAGCTCCAGTATGCCCTGTGAACTGTTTGCTAATCAGCTGTTCTGTTTTGACCGCAGCACATCTACGCCATCCCTCCTGCCATTCACATTTCAGTGTGTTATATTGCCATTGCAATTCATGCCAAAATTCCTTTTCCTCATTCAGTGTGTGTTCCATAGTTTGTAATCGCAAAAGAACTTCCTCAATTCTATTCTGCATGCGGGTTTGTTGTTGTCTGGCATTATCCGCTTACTGATTGGTGTTGTTTATTTGGCTAACAAGGAAGGATCATTTGCCGCCAATTCCTTATTGGCTTGATGAAGGGTATCAATGTGGGCTTGCATGGCCACATGCTCACTTATTTCACTGATAGAGGGAGGGAAGACTTGTTGGCATTCCGCCTGACTAATGACTTCCAGTCCTGTAACTTGACAAATGAGTCGGAGGTGCTCGGTGGATGTTGATCTAAGAATAAGTGCATTATCAGACGTTTGCTGAGTATCCCATTTGATATGGAGTTGATCTAGTTCTGTCAATAGAGAGCCAACCTGAGCCACCAATTGCAGTTCCATCAGGGTCATTCTTTCCTTGAGTTGAGCAATCACAGCTTAAAGAGCTTCTGACCATTCAGCTAGCTCCATCATACAGCGCTTCATATTGTTCCCCAAGGTTGTCATGTCCTGAATCCACCCCATGGATAGGCCATGCTGTTCCAATAGCTCTCTTATCACTAGAGGTAATTCTGAGTTTAACTGTGGTACTAGAAGGTCCAATTAGCGATGAACATCCCCAACACGATGATACATCTGTGCCAGCGCCCCTTGTATTTCTGAGAACAAATGATCAAGATAGTCCAGCAAGAGGCAAGTATCATGCTGTTGTACTTGAGCAAACCACAACACATCTCCAATTTTGATGTTATGGTGAGCCAGAACTCATAGCAGCTGGAGAATTGAAGGTTGCACATAAGTTACTAGGTATTCCTTCATTCCGTGAGTACCATGGCGGCGAGTTAACCCTGTATTAGTGGCGTCCAAATAATACATGAATAGCGCATATTGATTTTCTTAATCGCGTTGGTTATAAAACAGACTTACAGCATTTTCCCCACTCTCATCCTCGTATAGTCAATACCCGCATAACAACCATTCCATAATAATTCTTAGTTGTTGTGGAGTCACATTTGTGGAGCATCCATGTTGGATAGTCAAAAGCTTTGGGCAATTCTCGAATTGCAAGATAATCATAATTTCATCATCCCCTGATTTTGTAACAGTAAACAATGGTGGTTCTGAGTTAGGTGTTCTCTAAGTTTCTTCAGCATGTTGTGCTCAGAACCCGATCAGGTTAGGTCGGAATGAATGAGGATTTGTCATTGTATTTTTCTCAGTGTATAGTTGCTAAGTGGCCCCCTGTAGTGAGCACCACTGTTAATTTCTCGGCGTCTAGGTCTGCTGTCGCTGAGTTAGATTTGCACAGGGTATAGCCACTGAGCAACCCTATTGAACAATATGAGGATCGCCAATTCTTATAGTAAACTAAATAAAATATATATGAAGCTATTGCCCCTTATTTCCTTCTTTATTTTATTTATCTTACAGACTGTTCTGCGCTTCTCCTTCTCATAATAGACTTTATCCTCTGTAATCTTCCATCAGGCTCTTTATACCTTGACTCCCCAGCCAGATGCATCCTTGGCTTAATATCTTCTTATTCCTCATCCTATTTGAGTTGCTTTCATTCATATTGAATCTCGGCATGATCCCTATCAATTTGCTGAATGTTCTCATTTTGCTCGAATATAATTTGTGTATCCCCTTTTTGTAAATCTTGAGACTCATCTCGATTCCCCTGTGATCTACCAATATGGGTAGCATATCATCCAGTCATATCAACTTCCCGACATACACCCAAAACTGTTTACAGTCTAAATGACTGAAAGGCATTCATGCTCAGTTATGGTGTGGTTCCTCTCAGCAGCTGAGAGTGTCCAGATCACATAAGCCACCAGATGTTCATTCCCAAGTTCATCTACTTGGCTCAATACAGCAATTGCTGTCAATGAAGCATTGGTTTGTATAATAAATTATTGCTTGAAATTTTGATATCTCAAATTTGAAGAATCTATCAAATACTGGCGTAACTCATTAAAGGATTTCTGTGCTTCTTCATTCCATATGAATCCTTTCTTTAAGTCCTTCAACAGATGGAATAAGGGCTCGAAAATTCTGGCAAAATCCCAAATAAATCTTCTATAATATCTGACCATTCCAAGGAATACTTATATATCTTGGACACTCTTTGGAAAAGCCATCCGCTCTATGGCTTCGATTTTCTGGGCTTGCAGCTGTAGTCCACTAGAGTTGATCACGAATCCCAGATATTCCAACTCTCTTGAAGAAGTGACACTTTTGCAGCTTAATCTTTATATTGGCCGCGGACAGTCTGTTGAACACTTCCTCCAAGTGGTGTAAATGGTCACTAAAAGTCCTACTGAACACATTTATATCATCCAAGTACATCAGGACGCATGACAACTTCAATTCATTTAGTATAGCATCCATGGCCTCTGGAAAGTCGCAGGAGCATTGCATAGACCCTGGGGCATCCTCGTTGGTTGATATAGCCCCTATGCGGTGATAATTGTGCATTTTTCTTGGTCTTCTCTTGGCAAATCAATTTGCTAATATGCCAATATTAGATCCATTGTTGGAAATTACTTCGCTTCTCTCAATTGATCTAGTGCATCGTCAGTTCTTGGTAGTGGGTATGAATCCTTTTTTTAATTTTGTTCATCTTCTGATAATTAATCACCACCCGATCTGAGCCATCAGTCTTCTTCACAATAAGAATCAGACTCGTCAGGGACTTGACAATGGAACTAGAAGCCATGCTTCACTAGTTTTCTGATTTCTTCCTCCAGTACCTCTTTGGCCACCTTTGACCATCAAATCAGTCTCATCCTGATCAACAAATTTTCCTCAGTATCAAAATTGTTGATCACATCTCTTGTGCATCACAAATCATGGTCATCCTGGGCGAATACTTCTTGATATTTTTGAACAATTAGAGCACCTCCTCTTGCTGTCCTTCCATCAAATCAGCGAGTTGCTCTCAATAAACCAATAGATTGATACTCTTGGTTAGCCTGGCTGGTAATCCCAATTCATCAAGGGTCCCAAAATTGTGGAATTTCCTCAGTTCAGCCATCAAGATTAGGCAAACATGTGTAACGATCTGATTCTTCTCAATCTTCATCAGTTTTTCACTTAGATTCGCCAGAAAATCATGAAGTTCCCCATGACTCAGCATTATTATTCCAGAAGCCATCCAAGGCTCATTTCTGGACCTCTTAAAGGGGCTTCTGACCTCCCCATACAGAAGCTCCAGTATCTCTAATGTCAACCCCGTGTCAACTATTATTTGTGATCCCAGCAGTATGTTTTTTGCATTCTTGATCCTCAGTGGAATTCCCCAATTTTCTAGGATTTCCATCGGCATCTCTCATCGCTTTCAGCCAACTAGTTGGTATCAAATTGGGACAATGCTGTCATTGTATATTAAGTTGGTAAAATTATTTCTCCTACTCAGTGGAACTTCCCCATCCTTCTGATAGACCAATGGTAACATCTGACCCAATATGGTCAATGTATTATCCTCAAAGTTACATTTAACTCCATACTTTTGTAGAAGTTCTGTCCTGATCAGAATGTCATAGTTTTGGCTGGCCAAAACTTTCGCTGGTGCAGACACCACCAAGGATCTAAATTGAAGTGGCAGAGCGCTATATGCTCCACATGAGATGTGGTATTTGGCCCAGCTGTCCCATGCTCTTTCTTGTGTTCCAAGTCAGGTGAGATCTTCATCCTTTTCACCAACTTGGTCTAGACAATATTAATGGGCGCTCTTCTTTCAACAATCGCCCTCACCCATACTCAATTCACTAGTATATCTATATACATATACTCAGAGTATTGTAAGATAGTATTTGCTTAGTGTATAGCAGCATTATTAGCCAAATCAAGGGTGTGAATGATTTGCGCTAATAAATCAGGGAATAAATTATTGATCGCACTGAGAAGGATTAACAGGTTTGCCTCATCTAATTGAACTTCAGTCAATTATTTAGGATTATATGCGGCTTCAATCATGTCCACAAGTTGTCAGGTGTATGGCCGATCAACTTCTTTGATTATCTTATGGTCGATTCCTTTTGCCCCAGATCTTGTTACCACGTTCACGTCCAAATTGACTACTTAATACAGCTAATCCTGTACGACTTTATCCACAAATAGATCACTGATGTCAATTTCATTGTGCATAATATTGGGAGGAACAGGCTTCTCCACAACTCTAGAATGTTCCCATCTAGGCCGCAGGCCCTTTTCCTGACCCCTTTGCGGTTTCAGACTCTTATGCTTGGACCACGTTGATTTCACCTTGGGTTTCTTGCAATGTACAGTGAATTGTCCCTTTCCTCCGCACTTGTAACAGACTTTCTCCTTCTTATCAATTCATTTAAAGTCTTCAGGCTTATTCCTTGGTACAGTTCAATTATTCATCTCCTTAGCGGCTTTGTTCCCCTTTGTGGGATTTAAATTTTATACTGGGTTTGATTTGAAACTTCTATTTGGGGCATTGAAGGTAGCTCCCAAGTTTTTCAAATTGTCTACCATCTGAGAAGTAGTAATTTCTGTCATGAACATGGTAGACATCGTTTGGTGCAAATTGCAGTAGGTTAAAGGGCCAATTGCAGTGCAATACAGGCATCAAAATCATCCAGCACTTTTGCTCCAACCAGGATTTGTGATTTCTGGCTAAAAATTATTGGCGAAGCTTGCTAAGGATTCATCTTTATGAATTGAATGTAATAAACTCTTGACTGCGCTTTGACATGTGCGTTGAGCTTCCAAATTCCTTCATAATGGCCGCTTTGGCAACTGCGTACAACCAGGAGCCCCCTCTAGATGGGGCAACACTAGGTTTTGACAATTGGTATCTAGGCAATTCATCACCATCAATGCCTTTTGACAATTGCCGTATCTGTACATCGTCATATTGAAAAATTGAAAAAAATGCTGGGGCGTTATCCCAATGGAAGGTCAGCAATTTTGGTGTCACTTTGAATTCCTCCGAGGTTTTTCTAGCCACCTCTCTTGGTTCAGCCACTTGGCTCACTTGGGGAGCAATTTTGGGCATCATGTCCAAAAATAGCAGTAAAAGTGGGCGGCATGTTTATTGGGGTATTCATCTTTCCATATATGATATGGGGAGTCCTTTATTCAGCATCAGGCACCGCATACGGCTCACATTCACCTTTGTGAGTCTTCAACTTCTTGACCTGTTTAATCAGCCACTCTATATCTGCACTGAATGCTCTTAAATGAATGTGATATGCTTCATGCTCCATTTTCCGATATAAGACTTCTCAAATTAAGTCCCCCTTTTTCTTCTTCAATAATGTTACTTTTCCAAGTAATTCATTTCTGAAACTTGCATCAATATTGACCCCTTCCTCCATCTTGGCGACTCTCTCTTCCAAGGCTGCAAATTCTCAATGATCCTCTGAGTTCAGGGCGTTATGTTTAACAATTAACTACTCCGTCCATAGTTTTCTTATCTCATCTTTACATGACATCTCGCTACTATATCTTCTACTCGACTACACCCCTGTAGTGAGCACCAATTGTGAATTTATAGGTTTTCTGATTATTCTCGGTTAATAACACCTATAAGGTATTAATTGCACAGGTTTGGGTTATTGTGCAATTCTCTTTTTTAGCACTAGGTGGTCCTATTTGTTGTGCAATTATCAGCATTGTTTGATAGTGAAATACAATCGTTGATAATAGTTTGGCGACCATTATCCTTAGTTGATTTGAAGTACTAGAAATTGGTCCAACGCTCAGCCAGTATTTCCTCTCAAAATACTTATGATGTCCTGAATAGAGATTCATTCCCTGGTAACACCTAACTTGATCTACGCTCAGATCCCTGTTTACAGTTTCTCTTTGTTGAAACACTGTCAGCAGCAATCCCCAATTTGATTCAGCTTCTTCTCTGGAACCCCACTCAGATTCTTACTCTTTATCCCAAAGAGTCTCCCAATTAGAGCACATAGAAAATGCCTTATGAAAGAATAGAACTTGAATGGATTCTGATAAAGTATACTAAGATAATACTCTGGTAATAAGTCTGTAAAATAGTGTTCTAGCTTCCTGCCATACAAGGATCTTGGTCCACCTGGCCAATTGATTACTTATCACCTGTATCAACCTCAGGATGAGTGACATCTAAATGGAGAGTTGAGCCAATCTGTATCTCTAACTTTGTGTAAAGTGGTGTGTGTTTTATTAGTGAATTCTTTAGGGAATTTATAGTGGGGAATTTGGCGCCCAACCCTTGGTTGGCACCTCCCTGATGAAATAGCTGCCATTGCCATTGATTTACCCATCCTCATCTCAGCAGTGATGTTATTCCCCACCCATGCTAGAATTCCATCATTGGACATCCTTGAGACCTAAAATGGAAAGAGTCAGAAAACGTGTCCCTAACATTTTCCTCTTGATCCAAGAGAACCAACCATACTTGGCAAGCGACCTTATTAGGTAATGAAACTTGTTACCCATTAAGGCAGGTCGTGAACCAACTGATTGATTTGCTAGTTGCAGGTGGCATCACCCGCCTCACAACTTAATCCTTAAATTTCCAATTGGTCAGTGATGAAAACCAACTAATCCCAATTGGTACACCGATAGTTAATCAACTACCAGATGCCCCTATTTCATCAACAACTCTGCCTGACAAGATCTTAAGCATTCATCTGGATTGATCTCCAATGGATCCAACCCAGGCGAAAAACCTAAAATTCCCCCAAACATAGCTACCCTGAAATCAGGGTCAACCGATATCCAATTCACTCTAGATTAGGGAATTAATTCATAGCAATCCCTGGTAATCTAGTTTCTAGGATATGGTCAAAAACCCCAATAGTAATTTCCTCATTTCTTTTTATTTCTTGCTTTCTTGTTAAGGGCGGTCGATTCATGTTTTTTGGTTGATTTAGTTTTAGAGTTTCAGTTTTGGTATTGTCTATCCCCTGGTTGGCTTGCCTCAGTTAAATAAAAAAACATCCACGTTGTCAGAAACAATCCCCAACAAAATTGTAACCATAATTATTATCAAATAAAATACTCTAAAAATTACAATTAACCATTTGGTCAGTTATTATTGCCAAATAGACAACATAATTATATTGTCATCTCAAAGCTTAATTTTGTTTATTTGGGGAAGGTCGACCAGGGGGCAAGCACTTCTGATATAGTGAGAAAACTAATGAAATTCTACAATTAAAGACACCCCAGAGGGGGACCATCTAGTACTAAAAAAAGACACCCCAGAGGGTTCAAGGCCCCAACTGTTGTCTACAGGATCACCAAGATTAGGACTGTAGGGAAGGGGAGTTATGCTGGCTTATTCTTTTTGCAGCATGTGTGAATGAAAGGATCAACTTTTATGAACCATATGAGGAACCATGTATTGATTTTCCTTCTATTATGGGGGGTCATGTGTCCAAACAGCCATTCTTGGAAATGTTCCAATATATGGCTATAGAAAGCGATGAATGGTCTCTTGGATTGTTGTCGCTGCTCCTGTGAACGATTCCAGTACCATTGTATGTATCGTCCATAGTGCTATTGCTATTATTAGCGCCCTGAGAGATGGGTGGATAGGAGAGTCCATGTTTATAGTGAACATGTTCCTTGCTAGGCTGAATGGATGTCCGTTTTCTTGGCGGAAAAACGCATGCCTCTTTCCATACCGCCACAATGTTGGGCATTGTTCTAAATGGTGGGCTAGGCTTCCATACTAACCATATATTGCACATGAGGTGTGACTGGCGTTTGACCATTCAGCTGTTCAGTATACTCTCCTCATGCACCTCCATACATGTGCTCTTATCCTGGGTTGAAGTAGAGGGTGATGTGTGTATCTCCATACTCTTCTTTGTATCTCCAGGTTGTAGGGTATGTCCATGTGGTCCAGGTAATCTATCCTGGCTATGGTATTTGGGCTTTTGCTTATTATATTGTCCTTTACTATTTGATCATTGATCTCCTGTCTGTGAATTAGCCTTGGGCGTCCTCGGTGACTGGTTTGGTCATTTATGTGAATCCGCCATGTCGCTCTTCTTATGGCTAGGAGTATTCTTTTGAAATGTGCAGGAAAGCCATGTGGTCCTGCAGCTGTGGGATGGGATGTCAGATACATGATCAATGTGTTCAGGTGATCTGGGTTTCTTAATTGTAGTGCACGTGTGAAGCTATATCTTGATGTTCTGGACTAGTGTGTATCTGGAAGATCTGGGCTAGTCACCTGAGCTATCTAGGATCCCAGTATATGGGTTTCTTGCTCTACATAATTAGGTAGCTCATACCTCCATTCCTTCTAGAGCCAAATAGGAGTTTTGAGGCGTACAGGGGGGTTGTGGTTGAACCATAGCCATCCTTGTAATAGGGCATGGAATGTGTTGAAGAAAGGTGGTGAGAAAGTGATTGCATGGGCTGTGAACCATATGATTGATAGAATCATAGAGTTGGCTACCGTGAACCTTCCTGTTAGACCCGTTTGGTGTCCATGTAAGGAGGCAATGCGTTTTGTTATTTTGTCCAATAATTGATTTTCCATCATGGAGTTAGCGTAACCTCCTGCTTCCAACCATACTCCCAAGTGATGAACAGGGCCCGCTGTTGGCTTGGTGATGAATTAAAGTTTCAGTGAGGCCATTGCTAATTTTCGCCTCCTATGTCTGGTCAGGAGTCTTGATGTTGTACTAGCTTGTTGTCACTGTGTAGATGGCATCCACTGGGTCTGATATTTCCCTAGGAGTATAATTTCTGTTTTCTCAGTGTTAAGTGATGCATTACTTATGGCTGAATAGTCTTTTATCTTCTCAATTCTGCAAGCGTCCTGATTTTTGGATATGCCCACCACACAATCATCAGCGAAGGCCATCATTTTGACTGGTGGTTGGCCCTTGACGTTGATTCCTTTGAGCAGTGTGTTTGTATTTTGGATTAGGGGGTCTAGGCTAAAGTTGTAGAGTAGAGGGCTTAAGGGGTCTCCTTGTTTTAGTCCTCTCTGTGGGATAACTGGGTTGGTTAAGAAGCCTGCTCCCCGCACAGCTTTGGTTGCAGACTTTGTAAACAACATTACCCAGTTTATAAATCTATTTGAAAGCTTGAATTTTCGAAGGAAGGCCCTAATATAGGTCCAATTTACCCTGTCATATGCCTTTTGTTGGTATAAAAAGACAAGTGCTCCAGAGGTTTTGGACTGGCAGACATTTTCAAAAATGTGGATGTTATCCCATATGGATCTTCTTGGGACAAATCCATATTGTGATGGGGATATCGCATCAGTTGCAATTTCTCCTAGTCGTTTAGCCATAATTTTAGTGACAATTTTTGTATCTGTGTTGGTTAGGGAAATTGGGCGCCAGTTGGATAGGTCTAATCTGTCTCCTTTATTGAATAAAGCACCGTGTAGGCTTCTTTGCCTCCAGGTAGGAGGCATGTTTCCATAATACACTTGTTCATTGAAGCTAGAAGAATGTTAGAGATGTTAGTAAAATATTTTCTATAAAAATCATAGGGAATCTCATCAGGTCTAGGACATTTCCCTCTTGGTGCACCGCTTACTACTTCCCATAATTCCTCATATGATAATAGGCTAATAAAATTGTTATTTTGAACCGCGGTGTTGATATGTGCGCTTCTAAGGAATTTTTTGATTTTTCTGGTTGGACCAGCTCAGATTTAAACAATTTCATATAAAACCTGTGCACTTCAGTCGCGACTTCTTTGGGTATTTCTGCTTTGGATTTGTCCAGTCGATGACCTGTGTACAAGCTATCATATTTTTCCTGGTGTGGAATCGGCGGAAAAAGTAGCTCAATAAAGTTTCTCCATCTCTTATGTTTCAGCCTTTATATTGGACTCCAACTTGGTGTTGGTGTTCACGGATCAGGGTGTTTAGCTGAGCAGAAACCTCTGCCCATTTGTGACCCCACCCAATTCTGTATCCCATTCTTGGTACATTGTTTTCTTTTATTTAACCGAGGTAAGCTGACCAGAGGACAGACATTACCGAATATATGTGAAACTAAGAGAATAACTAAGAAACATAAAAATTGGGCACCCCAGGGTACTCAAATTACCCCTGTTGCCAGTGGGACTGCCAGGTATGGGGGTTGGTGCACTACTCCGAGGGGGTTTTCCCTGCTATAGAGCAGGTGTGAATGAAAGGGTCTGTGTGGAGGAACCAGAGTGGGAAACATGATTCTATGAGCGCCTTTTGTCTTGGTCTCATATAACCAAAGAGCCAGGCTTGGAAGTGCTTTAGTAAGTGGACATGGAATCTGTTAATAATCCCATGAATGGTTGGGACTGTGCCCTTGAACGCATCTAATGCAATTGTGTGTATTGTCCACATTGCAATGGGTATTATTAGGGAGCGGAGGGTAGATGGGATTGGTGACTCGATCTGGAGCGCGAAGATACTCTTTGATATCGAGAATTCCTGTTCATTTTGAATCTTGAGCAAGCGTGCGACTTCCTGCCATATAGCTTTGGTTGAGGGCATGTTTCTAGGCGGTGATGTAAGGATCCCTCCCCTCCACATACTGCACATGTTTTGTGGAGGGAGTTGGAGCGTTCCGCCGTCCTATAGGTCCTTCTCAAACAGCGCCAGGCATTTACTCTTATCCTTAGTTGTAGGAGTGGGTGGTGTGTCATTTTCCACATTGCTTTCTGTGTGGTTAAATCATAGGGAATGTCCAGCATATCTAGGTATTCTATCCTAGCTATGCTTGGGGTTGTTGCGAGCATAGACCTCTGGGGGTGGTTTTCTGGGTTTCTTAATTTGAATTGGGGGCTGGGTCATCCCCTTCCCTATATAGTACCTATATTCTCTATGGTCCATCCCATATGGCGGATAGTTTGGAGGATATGTTTGAAATTAGGGGAGGTTCCATGTGGACCCGTTGCAGTAGGGTGCTTGGCAAGGTATGAAAGTAGTCTGGGTGGACTATGTGGGTTGGTTAATTTGAGCGCCTGTGCAAAGTTGTTCCTTGCTGCTCTGGACCAATGTTGTTGTGGGAGGTCTGGAGCAAGGACCTCCTTTATCCAGGTACCTAGGATGTGATTGGCATGGCTCTCAAAATCTATTAGTTCCATGCTTCCGCTTGAGCGTGGGCCAAATAGTGTTTCCATCCGTATAGGAGGGTGAGAGCCAGGCCACAGCCATCCCAGGATAAGCGCACGAATTGAGGTTATAAAGGTAGGTGAGAAGGCTATCGCATGGGCCTGGTACCACAGTATTGGGAGGATGAGCGAATTAGCAACCGTAACTCGTCCTGTTAGTCCAGGGGTTTTTCCCTTGAGGGAAGCGACGCGTTTGGATACCCGTTGTAACAGGTTACTTTCCATTGTCTCATTAGCATATCCCCCTGATTCTAGCCAGATTCCAAGATGTCGGACAGGAGTGTTGGTGGGAGGTGTTGCAAAGGGTAATATAATTGGGTTTTTTTCTTTAAGCGTTGGTGTGAGGTTCTGATGTTGTGGACCAATTGCTTGTGTATTTGCTTAAGAGGATAATTTCTGTCTTCCTTTTGTTGAGCGATGCATTGCTCACCTTGGAGTATTCCTCTAGAGTGTGTTCCAGCTGTCGGGAATCTTCATTGTTTGCTATACCTGCTATGCAGTCATCTGCAAAGGCCAGTATCTTGACTGTTAGTTGTCCTTGTGCGGTTATCCCCATGAGACGTGAGTCAATTACTCGGAGGAGTGGGTTAAAGCTGAAATT
Organism: Massospora cicadina; assembly: GCA_022478985.1. NCBI lineage: Eukaryota > Fungi > Entomophthoromycota > Entomophthoromycetes > Entomophthorales > Entomophthoraceae > Massospora > Massospora cicadina. The sequence goes on from JAKSZP010012366.1 coordinate 24,614, forward strand.
ATATAGCAGTGGGCTGAGGGGATCCCCTTGTTTGAGCCCTCTGTGTGGTTTAATCTTGTTTGTTAGGAATCCAGGGCCGCATACAGCCATGGTTGCAGATTCTGTTAGGAGCATCGCCCATTTTATGAATCTTGGTGGGAGTTTGAAGGCATGTAGACATTCTTTTAGGTATGGCCAGCTAACACGGTCATACGCCTTTTCCTGATCCAAGAAGACCAGGGCACCAGTTGCTTTGGATTGGCAAATGTTTGCAACAGGGTGTATGTTGTTCCAGATTGATCGCCCTGGTATAAACCCAAATTGGTTGGGTGATAGGGCGTCAGATGCAATTGCGCCTAATCTAGCTGCTAGAATTTTTGTTAGAATTTTTGTGTCAGTGTTGGAGAGTGCAATTGGGCGCCAGTTGGCCAGGTCCAACTTGTCACCCTTTTTATACAAGGTTATAACGTAGTATTCATGGCCTCCTGGTAATAGGCGTGTTTCCAACAAACTCTGGTTCATTGACGCCAATAGGAGGGGGTGATTTGTTAAAAATATTTTTTGTAAAATTCGTAGGGTATCCCATCAGGCCCTGGGCATTTCCTACGTGGTGCACCGCGAATTGTTTCCCAAAGCTCCTCCCATGTGATAAGGGATAGTATATTGTAATTTGGTGGTGTACTTTGTATCTTGGCAGTTTGAATAAATTCTTTAATTTTTTGTGGATCTGTTGGCATATCGCGATATAATTCAGTATAATAGCTGTGTACTTTCGCCTTGACCTCCTCAGGGTCAGTTGCCATGGTGCCATTGGTCTTGCAGACCTGTGTGCACATGGGCTGGTTTCCGCGGGAGTGGAATTGGCGGAAAAAGTATGTTGAACAGGTTTCGCCTTCCTTTATGAACTTACCTTTGTTCAATACTTTGATTCTGTGTTGGTGTTCAAAGATGAGATTGTTAAGTTGGGCTGAAATTTCTGCCCATTTGCTTCCCCAATTAGGGCTATAGCCAGATCTCGGAGTATTTATTTCCAGGTGGTCTAGTTCTTCCAGGGTACGCTTGATTGTGGCTGTGTCCGCGGTGCACTTGCATGATGTAATATGTCAGGTTTTGTTGATTAAATCTTTTTTGAAATTTTCCCATGTTCCGATGGGATCTGAATTGAATGGGGCTGTGAATTCTGGGTTTGTAGCCTTGTTTTCAACACAGTCAGATATCTCAGGCAATCTTATATTTTCTGGGTGAAGCTTTCTCCAAGGCGACACCTGTGTGTGGGATTGGGTTGGCGCTAACTGCACCATAACTAATTGGTGATTAGAAAAATTGATCTTTTTTGTTGTAAATTTGGAGATTCTTGAGTGGTGGGATTGTGGGATGAGGATGTGATCAATACGACTCATTGATATGAGCAGTCCCTCACGTATGTTGGGTCTTGTCATATGGGGAAGGATTGGTGAATTGGGAGGAAGAGCATCCGGTAAGCCAAAAGATGCCTTCATTGTGCGATATTCAATGTGTCCAGGTGGGTATCCCCTGGGATTAGGCCATCGATCTGTATTGAGGTTATCCCAGCAGTTGAAATCGCCTAACATGATGATATCTGGTGAGGGTGAGGGTAGAAATTTTTTCAAATTTTTTTTTCTCTCAGTTGCAGTGCACGGTGCGTAGATACATGCTAACAAAATTATTTCATCTTGGCATGTGATTGTTGCTACCAGGACTCGACCATGCAAGTGTGATGATGAATTTGTAATTTTAAATTTTTTGTTGGACTATCACCCCACAGTGAGACGTCCATACTGATTGTGATGGTGCGACCCTGGTTGACCAGGATTCTTCTTCCCCTTGTAGGCAGTGGGTTTCTTGGATGGCCAAGATGTCTACAAGAGGTTTTTGCAGGAATGCCAACTTTTTGGCTTGGGACGTATGAGCCCTAGCTCCCACGATATTTAACGTCCCTATTGATACTGAGGTGCCCATGGCGACTCAGGAGTGGTTGGGAGGACCCTCTGATCCTATCCCATCGCAGCTCATTTTGGCCATGCTCCACGTCTATACTCCAACTCTTTCACTGCCATTGTTGGTTCCCTTGATCTGAACCAATGATTCAAGGGAATTGCAGTTTTTTGCATTTGCATCAACTTTTCCTGCACAGGTCTCATGGTGATTTGATGCGGGTTGTTGATTAGATTTTATATTTTTGAGGTTCAACTTTGTTGCATTGTGCACCGCATTTTCACCCAAATTGCGGTTGCATTGTTCCTCAGTATGTGCATGACTGATGACGCTTTGTGGCTCAGTCTGGTTATTGTGAAAATTTTTGACCTAAGCATATTGTTCTGATTGATTGGTTCGGTGAATATCTGAAATATCCTCCTGAATTTGTCTGTGGTTGATGGCGGATTCTGCATGTGCCGCCACATCAGCCGCTGCTCTCTTGCGGGCTTTTTGTGCTGCTTTATGCTGTTTACTTGTAACTGGGTCCACGATGGAGTATAGTCCATCTTCACCCCAGCGGAATGAGTAGTGGCCATCAGTCATTCTGGCGAAGTTTTCATTACCTTCATCCATAGCTTCTTCACGAAAATCATTTTCCATTAAGCCCTCTTTTACAGGGCATGCATGTTCCTTGTGGCCCAGTGAGCCACAGTGGTTGCAAATGGGTGGTGCATGTTCCAGTGTAACTCAGAATGCAGCTGACTAGCCCCCATCTGCAAAGTGAAATTCTGCTGCGCGGGAAATTCTGGATAAATCCTCTTCCACTTCTGGTAAGGGGTTGATTACAGCGATAGCTTTGCCCATGCACAGGTCGGGCATTAAGTGAAATCGCTGTAATTTGAGTTGTTGTATTTCTCCGTAGGCCACAAGACCTTTGTGGAGCTCCTCCTCGATTACCTTACAAGGAAGGTTGGTGGGGAGCGAGTCAAAGGAGATGAACAAAGTTTTTGCTTTGTTCCATCTGGTGCGCGCGGTGCGCACAATTTTTTTGCCATCAAGGAGGGCAATTTCCACGCAGATTTTTGCTGCGGCATCAGTTTCATCGGCTGTTTCAAAACCAATATTGATCCAGCTGCGGCCCATGTTGTTGGTGGCTACGTACACCGCGTGAGGGAAAAGTGAGGGCTGTGCCTCACATGTTTTCTCCTACAGGGTTGGTGACTCATCCCCAAGGAAGAGTCTGATCCCGTGTTCCACCTTTGACAAAGGATTGGTTGAATTAAGTGTACATGTATTGCGCGTGCTTTACAGTAAATACCATAAACCCAGATGGTGTCTGAGTCTGCGATTTCTTTGTAGATTGGGTTCCGGTCCCCTTCCAGGGCGTTTCTTGCCCTTAGTTGCACCTTTAAGTGCACCGCTTGCCGCGACGCTCGCCCATGTTGTATTATTTTTATTGATAGAGTCACCCATCTTTCCTGTGTGTGATTATCCAAATTTGCTGTTCGAATCAAATTATAGTAACTAAAGTGATTGTTATGAGAAAGAAAAGCCTGGTACATTGTTTTCTAAATGGTCAATTTCAGCCAATGTGTGTTTGATAATGGCTGAAACTGCCCTGTGTCTTCTAGACAATGTATGTTTAATTTGTTGGGTTGTTGATTTTTGAAGTTTTTCCAAGTGGTTAGTGAGTTCAAGAAAGAAGGTGTTTGAAAATCCCAGGTTGAGGATATTTCCTCTATCCAGGATTGAAATTCTGAGTCAGCTAAACTTTCTGGGCGTATTCTGCACCATCTGGGTGCTTGGGTACTTGGTTCCGCTGGTTTGTAAGACACCAAAACAAGCCAATGGTTGGAGAATTCAATTTTTAAGTTTTAAATTTTTGAATTTGGTGATGGAAAATTATTGGTGTGAGTATTAGGTCTATCCTTGACATAGAGACAAGTGTACCATTGTGTACATGTGGGTGTGTCATGTTTTGTAGCAGGTGTTGCCTTTTTGGCAGTGGATCATATAGTCCTAAGGTGGCCTTTAGTAATCAGAGTTCCACTTGCCCTTGTGGTATCTCCATTGTGTATAGCCATCACTCCATCTCTGGGTTAATCCATCAGTTCATGTCTCCCATTATGAAAGTATTTTCTGGTAGATTTAGCCATGCCTCCTCCTCTCCCTGTGGACAGTGGGTTTCCTGCACCGCCAGGATATCCACAGGTGGGTTTCATAGGAGACTCAACTTCTTGGCCCAGGATGGTAAGGACTTGAGTCCCGCTATGATCAGCATCCCAATCTCTACTAAGATGCCCAATGCGCCTCAGGAGCGGTTAGCAGGGCCTCCCAGCCCTACTCCCCGCTCACATTGCTCTCCACTACACCTCTGCTGCGGAGAGCATAACCATGAGTAGGAGTTGGGGTGTATTCTGCCCCTTTCATTGCCAAATTTTTCGCTCCTCTCTTGGCTTTCCTTGGTTTCAATATGTTATTGTGGTGCACTTGTGGGTTTTTATTGGCCATATTATTTTCTTGCACATTCCATTGTTGATTTTTCCTTCCTGATTGGGTTAAATTCTGCAATTTCTGGGGGCTCACTGAACCCCAATTCTGCTGCATTCACTTCTGTATTGAGTTCTGCTGAATTCAAACTTGTCAGATTGTGTGTATGGGTTTCCACGGGATCTGATTGGTTCATGGACTCAAATTCCTCTATATCTTCCTGGATCTGCTCCGACAATATGGTTGATTCCACCAAGGCCTTTGCCTTGGCCACGGCCAGCTTGCAAACTTGTTTGGCCATTTTTTGTTTTTTCAGGGAAATAGGGTCAATTATTTTATATTACCCGTGTTCTCCCCAATTGAAGGCTTGTGTAGTATCTGTGATTTTGGCGTACTCTGAGTTGTCTTCGCCCATTTCCTCCTCACAGAATTCCATTTCTCTAAGGCCTTCTTTTATGGGGCAAGCATGAATCTTGTGCCCAAAGGCCTGGCAGTGGTTGCAAATGGGGGGTGCACTTTCCACTGTTGTGCGGAACAGCTGGGATTTTTTCTCATCAATTGTTAAGGATGTGATGTGGGGGATTTTTGTAATATCCTCTACTACATCCTGGTTCAGTGAAATTATTGCAATTGCCTTCCCCATGCTATGGGTTGGCATCAGCTGGAATTTTTGCATTTCAAATTGTTTAATTTCTCTGTAGGCTTCCAAGCCTTCTCAGAGATGTCTTTCAAATACTATGCGCGCCAGTGTGGTTGGAAGATAGTCAAAAATTATGAAAATGTCTTTAGATTCAGTCCAATGGGTGCATTTGGTTGGGATCAATTGCTGACTGTTGGGAAGGTCGAGTATCACTCTGACCTTCACTGCTTCATTTGCTTCTTCTGCAGTTTTGAAACCCAAGATCTACCCAACCTCTGCAGATGATAAGGGTTGTAAGTACACCGTGTGTGGGAAAAATTTTTGTTGAGTTTTGCCAAACTTTTCCCACATTGTTGGTGTTTCTACACCCAAGAAAACTTGTATCCTGTGTTCCACTAATGACAATGGTTGTGATTAGGATACTTTTAAGTAGCTGCAGTATTTTACCAAAAAACTTGACAAAACTCGCGTAAGGTGCCACCTCAGGTTTTTTATTTTTGCTGAGATTTTCATTTGTACCTGTGCGCTTGGTAACTTTGGGCGGTGCAGGTCCAGGTCCACTGCCCTTTACCGTGTTCGCCCAGCTCTTTACCATATTATTCATACTTATCTATCCTGGTGTTGATTATCAAATTACGCTGTTTGAATCAAATTGTATTACTAAAAGTGATAGTAATTGGAAAGAAAAGCTTCCTCAAAGCTTAATCAATAAGCTAAATTAAATATATAAACTGATACTTAAATAGATTAAAGCTTAAATAATCCCAAGCTGGATAATATGGCATATAAAATTCCCACAGAGGGTCAACACCAGGGAAGTGAGATTTGCAGCGGAAAGGAAGAGAGAGTGGTTGGCTGTAAGATCCAGTGATGAGCTGATAGGACAACGATGGGTGCAGTAGCCCAATGTTTATATAAATACCTGGTGCTTTCCTTTTTAATAAATATCTCCCTTTGACTATTCTCCCTTTTGTTTCAAGTTTATGTTTATACTTGTTGGGGTTTAGGCTGAAGATCCCCAAATGGCATGGGTGACACGCCAATGGGTCAGCTGGCGCTTCTGGCCCTGTTGCCTAAAGCAGGGCAAGGGTCAGCTAGTCTTTATACTGGTTGGGCTGCTGACCAGCATAGCCACTGTTGCCAGAAAAGCAATTTTGTTTCAATGGTTCTGATAATCTTCAATCACTGGAGAAAAACTGCTTTAAGGAACTATGCAAGCATATAAGGTTCAAACTGCCTAAATTATTATTGGAAAAATTAAGTGAATAACATCTTAATTTTTTTAGAAATTTCTAGTGACACATCTGATATCAAATTAATTGCAATTGATCTGATGAAGAATATAAATTTTGGAACAAGGATAAAGGCGAAGCCTATAAGGTATTGGGGATAATAGGGCTGGTGGTGATATCCTAGAGTTGATCAAATCCAGTCTCCACAATCACTATAATATTATTGATGAAAGGCTAAGAGATCCAGCGCCACAAAATAAAGAGTGATTTATGCCATGCTCTGAAAGGTACCTATATAAAAATTGATCATAATTACAAAATATAAATGTCACACTTGACTTGAATTGTACATGACAATAGGGGATTCCTCCTTGTTTAGGTGTGGGGGTATCTCCCCAGGGCTTACAGCATTCTTGGTTTTTAAAATTGCATAAAAATATATATAAAATTTTATGAGAGTCTCTTTATCTAAAGTATAATATTAAAATATCAGATTATTCTTTGTTCAGATAGTAAATGACTATCTATCAGAACTTTCTTTCCGCTTAATCTCACTTTGAGTAAATTTTATAAATAAAAGAATTTATTTTACCAACGCCGTCTGGCCACACTCATTTTCCTAAAAATGTCTACAGATCCGCCGCCTGCTGCTCTAAAGTGGGGTAGCAGTGCTCCACCACCTAGCGTTTTCTTCACTGCAGACAAATGCATTTGCACAGGGTGTATAGCCTGCCATCTTCTTCCAGCCGTTTTGTCCCTCATGAGACTTAGTGCTCCACCTGGCGCGCATCCACCCTTCTCACCCCATCCTCTCGCCCTCCCTCATTCAACTATCCAATTATGCCTATGAGTTGACTATGGTCATTTATTACCATATGCTGACAAGGCAATTATTAAATTGGCCACTGCTGCATTTGCGCTGGCTGGATTTGTCAATTCCCACTCATTCAAGGGCTATTTCAACATAGGCTTTCCACAAAGGAGGATTCTACAGCAGCATCTTTAACTCCCCTTTCTTATTAAAAAAACTCCTATCCCTACTATCCGTACTCACCTTCCTTCAGATACCACAATGGTGGTGTCCTTTGCATCCCTCCCATCTTTCCTCCCATCCCAGATTTTATATGATCAGCTGATGGCGGGGCTTCTGGCTTATGGGACACAACCCAGCCTTGTCTTCACCATTCCTTCAGATGCAGAGTGCCTTACTGCACCTCACGCCACTGCCACCATTATCCCACACCATCCTGCCATAGCCTGACAAATCCCCCATGCTCATATTGTAGTGGCGCCTGAGCATTTCTTTTGGGCTCAGGTGGATAATAATCGCCAAATTTGTCCTCTCTATTTTATACTCAACATTCCAAAAAATCCTGCCCCCAAGCCACTTCCTCTGGCGTGGCTTCTTAGCTATACTCAGCATAATCTGAATGGGGCATTTTGTTGCCCCACCCCACTCAACGTTCTCATTCAATGGGCCAGAGTGGGAAATTAGCCCCCACCAAATCACACACCTACATTAGACCACCCAATTTCGCCCACACCAATCAGAGTCAGGACTGGACCACCAGTCACACCTAAGCAGCCCATTCAACTCCTACCATCCAAATTCTCCATCCACTATTGTTGTGAATTTGATATGACTGGACAATAAGCCTGAGGTCCTCTGGAGAAATGAACGGAATCCATTGGAATTGAACTGGTGAGGGTAATTTAAGCGCTTCAAAATGAGGTGATATTGGATTGTTGATTGATGAAACCAATGAGATATGGCGAATTGAGTTACTAAGCCGTGTAAATAATATCATCCAAAATTGTTACAATATAAGCAGGATGAGACAATTGAGGAAAGGTAGGTTTTTGATAGTGGAAGTTAGTGGAATAAGAGGTATCCGCAGTATTAAAAAAACATTAATAAAAGAGGTTGTGGGAGCAAGTGTTCCATATTTATTTGAAGTTATTCTGTTGTTTCAAGGGCAGCGATCATCATATCATTGGTCCCTATTTCACAGTGGGTTAACCCTGAACAAAAATCCGCCGGCGTATATATTGAATATCGCCAAAATTACAACAGTGGTGCTCACTACAGAGGGCCCATTGATCAATTATAATATGATAAAGACTCAGTTGCCAGCCATGTTGCCTCAAGTTGCCTATTTGGAGCTGAAACTGGCGTTGGATGCTGTGCTTAAAAAGCAAGATGAGCTGCTCCAGGAGGTCTACTGCAATAAGCTGCCCCCATTTGATCGCGACGGGAATATTTATGGGTACTTTAAGCGATTTGAGATTGCAATTGAAGGAGTCTTGGATCAACAAAGAGCAAAACTGTTGATTTCTTCCTTGGATGTCGGAAGTGCTGATCAAGTTGTCTATTATCTTCAAAGAAGCTCCCTTATATACCAAGAAGTCAAAGCCACAGTGCTGCAGTTGTTTGGTGGAACTGCAAAGATGTCGCAGTAGAAGGCTAAATTTTTAACCATTAAGTTTCAGCAGGAATAAACCCTTACCACGTTTGCAGAGTGATTTATGGTGGAAGCTCATGTTCTAATTGGGGCTGGAGTTTTATCTGAAGCAGAAGTGTGTATTTCTATGACTTCTGCTGTGAAGCCATACCGTGAGTTACATAACGTTATGGCCACCTTGTTGGATGAAGATGTACCTTATGCTTAAACTTGTTCAGTTTTTTCACCGTATCTCAGCCAACTTCCCTCCACCTAATGCTGAGTGGAGTCCTTCTGCTGCAATGTCTGAATCATCATATTTGGGGAACAATGGCAGTCCAGTGCAGAATTCACTAGGTTATCATCAGCAGTTAAACGTCCGACCCAATCCTGCTTATCATCCCTGGGCCAACTATCGCCCTAGACCTGTATATGCTGATCACTTCCAGTTTAACTCTCATCATGGTTTGTATCACATAAATTAGGGATGTGAGCCCTATGGGGTTAGCTGTTTTAAATGCATTCATAAGGGGCATTTGGCACAATGGTGCCCTAATCAACTGGTCTCTTGTGTACAGCCAAAACATTACGTTCAGGGAAAAGTCAGGGCGGAGTAGAGAAGGGACTCTATATCTCTGCTATACCAAACCAAGTCATCTCACCTGAACCCAAATTAGATTATTCAGCGGAAGTTTCCTTGCACAATGAGTCAGTTTTATATTAGCAGCCAGTTGGAGAGGTGAATATTTTGACACAAGTGAAGTCTGCAGTTATGGTAGAAGAGGGGTCTCAGTTGCAGGTTGAGCCGTATGCTTGCCAGATGTTTGACCAAGTTTCATCTGAAAAGTTGGACCCCTCCTCTGATGCCCCTTTCTTGCAAGCGGTAAGCATCGCTCATCCAGTCAACACTATTATCACACAATACCCCAGATTGGTGAGGGGATTGTGGGTTTTCTTGAAAATAGAGATGTCATAAATGTCTATATTACAAACAGTCAAGATGCATATTACTCCAAATGTACTTACTGTGACCTGGTTGTAGCTAAAACCCGTGTCCATGCCATCATAGATACAGGTGCCCCTGTCAATATATTCTCCACCAAGTTGGTGGCCAAATTATCATTAAAACCAGACGTAGACCATCGGGTGGTATATGGAACTACTGGAGCGGATAACACAGTCTCTGAGGGAGCATACAGCACGCTTCCATTGCAGTTTGGGTCTATTGTAGTGGTAGCCCCAGCTATAGTGTTACCGAATAGCCATTATGATCTGATGATTGGAACCGCCTTCTTGTGACACTATGGGGCTGTTATAGATATGTCAGACCAGACTTTTAATATTGGGTCAGAGGATCACAATTTACTTCACTTCTATAGGAGTGCCAAATGATCCAGTCCATATGGGGAATATCAATCTAGCTTATAGTGACGGAGTAATCCCAGTGCGCTACCATTGGTTAAAAGTCAAAACCTGGGCCCTTCCACAACAGATTTATGAATATCAATGGCTGCCGCTATGAGCTGCTGTACCTATATCAATTCCATCCGGGCATCAAGTTATAGTAAACACGGACTTGGTGATAGAAGTTCCAGATGGAATCTATGGGGAAGTTATTGGGCCATATCAGCAGTTGCGGTTTGAGCCTCATGTAGCCCCAGGTATTATATTACCAGGGCAAGGGGAGGTCAAAGTTTTTCTTGCAAATTTACAAATGGGACCACTGCAAATCCGCCGCCACCAAATAGTGGCATACTTGCACTTTATCCCCACTGAGGAGGTTAGTTCAATTCATGACTTTGGGTCACTGGAGGAATTTGGTCTGCCTTTCAAACCGCAGCTCAATATAATGGCAGTAGTATTTTAATTTTAATTTATTGCGGGGAAGGCCGACCATGGGACGGACACTTCCAAATATGACTCAGACGAGACAAAACTTAGTACCAGGGGAGGCACCCCAGAGAAGCGATGCTATCTCTTGTTGCCAGCGGGAACGCCACTTATGGGAAGGGGAGGGAACGTGTGTAGGGGACGTAGCCACTATTGAGCACGTGTGGAGGAAGGGGTCTGATTTGATGAACCAGACTGGGAACCAGGAGGAGACCAGCTGTCGGCGACGCGGTGGGAGATATCCAAACATCCAGGCTTGAAAGTGATCCACCAAATGAGACTGGAATCTGTGGACAGCTTCAGGGAGGGTGGGGATGGATCCAGCGATGGCATCCAAGACAATTGTGTGGATAGTCCACATGGCGATTGCAACCACCAGAGCACGGAGTGAGGGTGGGAGGGGGAGGTCATTGATGAAGCAAACATATCTCTTGACAGACTGAAGGGATGTGTTTGATCCTGGCCTAGCAGAAGTTGGACTTCGCGCCATATTACTTTAGAGGTGGGGCACTTCTCCAGGCGGTGAAACAGCGTTCCATACTGGCCACACACGACACAGGATGAGTTTAAAGCATTAGAGCGCTCAGCTGTACGATACACCCGCCTCAGGCAGCGCCACACATGGGAGCGGACTTGAGGCTGCAACAGAGGATGGTGTGCGTATTTCCAGATAGTCTTTTGGGTCTCAGTGGAATAAGGGATGTCCATCATGTCCAGGTAGTCCACCCTGGATGGGACTTGGGGTCGAATGGGGATCACGCCATCATGTATGGGTAGCCCCTGTACCTCTTGTGTGAACTGAGGAGAGGGGCGGCCTCTTCAGGTTGTATGTCCACTAATATGAATTCTCCACTCTGCGCTTCGCATGGAGAGTAGGATTCGTTTGTAGTGGGTTTTGGTCCCGTGAGGACCTGTGTCTGATGTGTGTGATGCGAGGTATCTCATCAGGGAGTGGGGGTTTGATGGATTGTTGAGGCCCAAGGCTCGGGAGAAGTTGGAGCGGGCCGCGCGGGACCAGTGTTGGGATGGGAGTGTAGGAGCAGTGACGGCCGCAATCCAGGTGCCCAGAATCTTGGCGGCATGGGCTTTGAAGTCAAGTAGGCCCATGCCACCATGATGATGAGGGCCAAACATGACCTCTAGCCATACTGGTGGAGGGCGGCCTGACCAAAGCCAACCTTGTAGCAAAGCATACAGGGATATGAAGAAGCTTAGGGAGAAGGGGATGGCGTGGGCTCCGAACCAGACTTTGGATAGGAGCATAGAGTTGGCAAGAACAACCCTGCCAGTGAGGGTAGTAGGGTGGGCTCTGAGAGAGGCGATTCGCTTCGTCACGTTGTCCAGTATATGGCACTTCATTACTGCTGACGCGTATCCACCTGCCTCCAACCACACGCCCAGATGGCGTACTGGTCCTATGGTAGGTCGTGGCACAAAGGGGAGCACCAGTGGAGCGGTGTGTTTTGAGTTAGTAAGGCGTGGACGTGGGCGAGCAGATGGGCCGGTTTGGGAAATACTTGCTGGGGCCCAGCAGTTCTGAAATTGACCAAGGAGGATGATTTCAGTTTTGGAGGTGTTCAGTGCCGCGTTGCTTACCTGGGAATATTCCTGGATGAGGGCTTCAAGCGCGCGTGCATCTTTGTTATTAGACACCCCCACCACGCAATCATCTGCAAATGCCATCATCTTGACTGGGGTTTGGCCTGGCACATGGACCCCAGTGAGTTAGGCATTCACATTTCGCAGTAGTGGGTCAAGGCTGAAGTTGTATAAGAGTGGGCTCAGGGGGTCCCCTTGTCGCAGGCCCCTTTGAGGATGAACTACTTCCATTAGGAAACCTGGGCCACGCACTGCCATTGTTGCAGATTCCGTGAGCAGCACCCAGTTAATGAAGCGGGGAGGTAGGCGGAATTGTTGGAGGCAGGCCCTAAGGTATTCCCAGTTTACTCTATCATAGGCCTTTTGTTGGTCCAAGAATACAAGTGCCCCAGAGGCTGTGGACTGACATACTTTAGCCACAGAGTGCACGTTATCCTAAATCAACCTTCTGGGGATGAAACTGAATTGTTCTGGGGAGATGGTGGCAGATGCTACAGTCCCTAAACGGTTAGCCATGATTTTTGTTAAAATTTTGGTGTCTGTGTTTGTTAGAGAAATGGGGCGCCAGTTGGCTAAGTCTAGCCTAACCCCTTTCTTGAAGAGTGTGACCGTAAAGGCCTCATGTCCTCCTGGTAGGAGGCGCATTTCTAACAGGCTTTGGTTGAGTGAGGCTAGCAGCAATAGGGATATATATTTAAGATATTTTTTGTAGAACTCATATGGAATGCCATCTGGGCCTGGGCATTTTCGGTTTAGCGCACCATGAATGGTAGTCCATAAATTGTTTGGAGTAATTAAATTCATTATTTCCGGGTATCAGAAAATGGTGCAGATATGAGCTCTGTCAAGAAATTCCTCCATTTTGGGCCAGCTGAATTGGTTCAGCTCAGTATAACTTGGAGTAATATCTTTGCATTTCGATTGCCACTTTGGCCGGTGTGTCCACAATAGAATTATCTGATCTTCACACCTGTGTGCAGGCCACGCTCTGGCGTGGTGCAAAATTTTTTTTGAAGAAGTATGCGGTGCACTTGTCGCCTTTAGTGATGCGTGTGGCCCTGTATAGGATACAAACCCAATGTTTGTGTTGCCTTTCAAGTGCATTGAGGTGGACGGCTGCCTCCGCCCACTTCTGGCCCCATGCAGGGCTATATCCTGAGGCTGGAATGTTGGACTCCAAGTGGGCCAATTCTACTAGCGCGCGATATAACTGCCAATGTGGCTCGTGAGCATCTGGATGAGAGATAACGATAGTGGCGGATGGTGTCTTCTTTGAAAGTTGCCCATGTGGAAATGGGGTCCGCGCAAAATGGTGCAACAAATGATTTTGCCAAAGTTGCCTCTTCCACCCACATGGAAAATCATGGCAACGTGAGCTCTGGGGTGTAGATTTTGCACCAATGTGGGGCCTTTGCAACTGTGACAGGCAAGTGGTATGTTATCAAGACCAGTCAGTGGTTTGAGAATTCCATTTTCGTTGTTTTGAAGAGGGAGATGTGGGGTTGGAATTTCGCCAGCGCTATAATAAGGTCGATGCGGGTCATGGACCTTAATTGGCTCGCTGTGGATGTGGGGACGCGTCATGTTTTCGAGCAGTGGGGCATGTCACGGCAGCGCATCCATTAACCCAAGGGTGGCTTTTAGAACGCGTAGTTCTATGTGACCCTGTGGGGCGTGGGGTGAGGGCGGCCATCAGTCCATTGGTGAGGTTAGCCAACAGTTCATGTCACCAATTAGGAAAGAATTGGGGGTTGTGGGAGGGGATTTGACCGACGAGAAAAATTCCCAGTGCTCATGTGCACCGTTTGGGGCGTAAATGTTGACAATTGTGTGTGCAACATTGGCCCATGAGAAGGTGACAACGAGCACTCAGCCATTTAGGAATGTTTCTGAAGATATAAATTTGAAAAAATTGTTTTTCTGAATTAGCACCCCACAGTGCTTCAACCAAAAGGATAGGGATGGTAGGAGCATTGTTTTCCAAGCTTCCTCGGAACCTTGTGGACAGTGGGACTCCTGGATGGCCAGGATATCCATGGGTAAATTGTTTTGTAAAAAACTCAGTTTCCTAGACTGGGACGGGGAGGCCTTGAGTCTGGCAATATTCAGCATCCCTAGAGTGAAGGTTTCCCCCATCAAACCTTAGGTGCGAGGGGTGGGCCTGAGGGCCCACCTGCCTCTTCCAGGTCCCCACGGGCTTTCACAGCAGCGTAGTAATAGCAGCAATGCTATCGGGGTTTTTGTTAATTTTTGTGGAAAGAGTCGCGTTGGCTTTGGCCTTCGCTTTTTGTTTTCCCAACGTCAGACAAATTTTTTGCGGTGTAGATAAGTTTGGTGCACCGTTGAGTGGGGCAAAAAAAAAATTTTCGGTTGGAATAGGTCCCAAGTCAGTTTTGACTGGGGCTTGGGTGTAGCAATTGGGTGAGATCAAATCTCCCATCGGATCCTCAGGTTGAGTGGCCCATTCAGCATGGGCCTCCCAATCTGATTGGGTGATGGATTCCTGAGTTGCTTCCGCCGCGAAGGTCTCCATGTCCTCCTGGCATTGTGAGTATGGGATGGTGGTGGTGGCCTTGGCCGCTTCCTTGGCCGTGGTCCTATGGGCCTGCTTGGCCTTCTTTCACTCCTGCAGGGAGATGGGCTTTACCAATAGTTAGCAGCCTTGTGCTCCCCACAGGAAAGCCTCCTTGGTGCTTGCGGTTGGTTTGTAGTGCGCCTCTCCGCTGGTCATGGCCACTGAGGGGTGCTCTTGGAATGTGATGCCCTCTTTGATGGGGCATGTGTGCGCCTTATGGCCGAACATGTCACAGTGGGTGCAAATGGGGGCGCGCTGTCCACGGTTACCCAGAATGGGTGGGTGGTGTGCCCTGCGATGTCAATAAAGGTGGAGTGTGGGATCTAGGTTAGGTCCTTTGTGATCTCCTCAGTTGGGGTCAGAACTGTGATGGCTTTGCCGGTGCATAGGTGTGGCATCAGTGTGAAATGTTGCATTTCGAAAGATTGTATTTCGCCATATATAGCGAGACCACCTTTCAGGTGTTGCTCCAAAATGTCACGTTTTACTGTAGTAGGCAAAAAGTCAAACGTGAGGAAAATTTGGTTTGATTTTGTCCATCTGGTGCGTTTAATCGATGACCTGTTGCCCTTTGGGGAGGTTGACCACTATGCGCACTGCTGCAGCCTTGTCTGCTGCTATTTTGCTTTCAAAACCTAGGTCCAGCCAACTGCGTGACATGGAGTGAGGTGCAACGTACACCGTGGTCAGGAAAATTTTGTGTACATCTTCACAAAATTTTTCCCATAGGGCATTTTTTGGATGTCCAGATACACACGGACTCTGAATTCCACCAACAAAAGTGGCTGGGAATGTGGCGTGTTGATGTACTGGTTGCATCGTGCTTGCCACATGAGTATCTCCGAGGAAATTGTGACCACCGGTTTTTTTAGATTTTTTCTATTCCACCAGATTCTCCGTGGCGTTTTCAAACGTTAGAGGCCGCAGGCCTTCCGCCTGCTCCTCTTGTCTTGCTTGCCCAACTGCTCCCAGACATGGGTTCAGACTAATCCCCTCTTTGAGATTATCAAACTAGATTTAGTCTTGAAGTGAATGGGTTGCAAAAGTGCTTGCAACGAGAAAGAAAAGTTATAATGGCAGTAGTATTGTGCGACGAATTAATGGGGCTGTCACAAACACAGAATGATAGAGCAATCGCGTTATTTCAAAAATATAAGGAGATCCTTGTTGTTGATGACCATGATTTAGGATGCGCGCGGGGGTGGTTCATAGTCTGGACACTGGAGATCATCCACCCATCAGGTCAAGGCTGATCCGCTGATCAAGGATGGCGGAAGAAGTAGTAACCGAGTAAATTGACAAGCTATTAGCGCAAGGGATGCTTGAACCGTCAAAGAATTCATGGGCTTCACCCATTCTGATTGTTAAAAAGAAGGATGGCACCAAACCATGTAGTAATCGACTATTGAAAGCTCAACATCATCACCTAAAAGGACTCATATCTCTTACCACGGATTGATGAAGCTTTAGATCAGCTAGGGGAGCTTGTTTCTTCTCAGCTATGGACCTGATCTTAGGTTATTGGCAAATTGAACTGCCACCAGTGGAGCAGAAGAAGTGCACGGTAATCACATCTAAAGGTCTTTTCCAACCAACCTGGATGCCACAAGGGTTGTTACGCCCCAGCTACATTTCAACGATCCATGGATACTATTCTGGGGGACTAAAACTGTCGTGTGTCCTTGTATACCTTAACAACATTAATTTTTTCTACCAAACCTTCTCCAAACACCTCAACCATTTAGAAGCTGTATTCCGCCAGCTCGCTGAGGCCAACATCAATATTAAACCTTGTAAATGCCACTTCTTTAAGGACCAGCTAGAGTACTTGGGGTTTGTGGTTGATGCCAACGGGCTGAGACCTCAACCAGCCAAAGTGGAAGCTATTCAAAAAATGACTCCACCCACCAGTAAGCGAGATATACAGGTCTTCTTGGGAATGGTTGGATATTATCGGCGCTTCATCCCTAACTTCAGCTGTATCAAGGGCATACACTTTGAGTTAAGAAAGGACACTATGTTTGAATGGGCGGAATGTCAGCAACGCGCTTTTGATATGTTTTGAATGGCGTCAACCTGTGCGCCAGTGTTACGCTATCCCAAAACCTCGAAAAAGAGTTCATTGTTCAGATGGATGCATCCCTTTCCGCTGTAGGGGAAGTCCTATCCCAAAAAGAGAAGAAAGGAGAAGAGCACCACGTAGCATACTGTAGTCGCAGTTTGAACAGTCACAAACGCAATTACACTGTGACTGGTAGGGAGTGCTTGGCGGTGATCTACGCTTATAAGCAATTTCAGGTGTATTTTCATGGGGTGAAATTCAAAGTGTAACGGATTATGCCTCGCTACATTAGTTACAAAATCTGAAAGAACTGGAAGGGCGTCTAGCCTGATGTGCTCTTAAATTGCAAGCATACAATTTTGAAATTCTTCACCGACCTGGAGCAAAACACCAAAATGTTGATTATTTATCAAGATTACCTACAATTGCAGTTACCACAGATCTGAGTGATATCCTGTTCAATAAGATGCTTAGTGGCAAGTACAATGATGAACTGCTTCCAGTCATCAAAGTATTGGATGGAATAAGGGCCAATACATTTCAGAAAAATGGGGAATTATATAAGTGGATAGGGGACGCTACTTGTGAATATTCCAAGACCTTCCGCCCGCCCAACTATTATTATGAGTGCACACCGAGAAGTTGGACATGGAGGAGTGCGTAAAACCATGGAATTATTGCGGCCTCAGTATTACTGGAAAAGCATGAACTTCAATATTCTTGATACTATCTCCTCCTGTCACCAATGCCAAGTAGAAAAGCCATTCCACCAGAAGACTTCATACTGGTTAGTGAAGCTGCACTTCGCCTGGCACACCATTTCAATCTGATGTGGTGGGTCCCTTGCCAACAGGGGCAAACCGGTGCAAATACATCCTGGTAGTAATTGACCACTTGACCAGGTGGATTGAGGTGCGACCAATATGAGATTTGGGGGCACTAACGGTGGCCAAGTTTGTTATGGAGTGTATAATTCAGCGACATGATTGTCCCCAATTCATCCTTACTGATAACAGGAGAAAACTTCACTTCACACATTCTACCTAAGCTAAATGAGCTGATGGCCATCCGTGGGGTTCTAACAACTCCGTATCACCCTGAGTCCAACGGAATGGTTGAACGGGCTAATGGGACCCTGGTGAACATCCTCCAGAAGTTGGTTACTGATAGGCCCTCCAATAGGAGTACCCTCCTTTCCACTGCGGAGTTTTCTTACAACATTAGCTACCATTCTGCCACAGGAAAAAGCCCATTCCAATTGTTTTATGGACGGCACCCCGCGTTGCCTGCGCTCCTATATGCTTGTGTGGAGGACACCGGCATAATGGATCTGCAGCGCTATCTGACCACCCTAATGAATACACTGATTAAATTGCAAACTGAAGCGTATTCATTCAGCTTAGCTAAGAGAATCAAAAGCCAGGCTGCCGATCAGGTATGACAGAATGACCTAGCACAGTTCAAAGACGGAGACATGGTCCTATTACATGACCAACATGGGTTTGGCTGGAAACATAAGCTGGACATTATCTGGATTGGACCATTCGAAGTCATTAGGAAGACTGGTATAAATGCATATACTATAAGGACCCTACTAGCGGTCAGATCATTAACTGGGTTCATGCAAAGTTCCTCTGACCATACAAACAAGAGAATCTTTATCGTCCAGTCAAGGAGAGGGTGATGTTGTGAATTTGATATGACTGGATGATAAGCCCGAGGTCATCCAGCAAAATGAATGGAATCCATTGAAATCAAACTGGTGAGAGTAATCTAAGCGCTTCATAATGAGGCGATATTGGATTGTTGATTGATGAAACCAATGAGATATGGCAAATATAATTACTAAGCTGTGTAAGTAATATCATCCAAAATTGTTACAATATAAGCAGGATGAGACAATTGAGGGAAGGTAGGTTTTTGATACTGGAAGTTAGTGGAATAAGAGGAATCCGCGGTATTATAAAAACATTTAATAAAAGAGATTGTGGGAGCGAGTGCTCCATATTTATTTAAAGTTATTATGTTGTTTTGAGGGCAGCAATCATCATATGATTGGTCCCTATTGCTCAGTGGGTTAACCCTGTGCAAAAATCCGCCGGTGTATATATTGAATACCATTGAAATTACAACAACTACTCTTATGAACTAAAATCCATGGGACCTTTTGGCAAAATTGGTGAAACAGTTAACTTATTAAAAAGAGGTATCCGGTGAACCTCTTGGCCAACTCAATTATGGTTGGGCCAAATTTTACAATTCTGATTTTGACAAAATCCCATCCTCAAGCAATCTGCTCCTAAACCCAATGCCATCCCCTACCAAAGTGACCACTAGCTCACCTTAGCAGCGGTGGCCTCACCTCATTGCCCAAACTTACGCAAAGCAGTGGCCCAGTCAGTTCTCAATACCATCAAAGGCTGTCTACACTCTAATTACCCCCTGATTTCCCCAATGCAGCAAAAGGCTAAAGCACCAAATTGTTTAAATACGTCAAAGATGCTGTCATGCATATGGAAACTCTAGCAGATTTTGACCCATATTCTAAAATCACATGGCAAAATATAACCAATTTTGCTAAACTCATCAAAGCCTGCATTCAGAATTTTCTCTCTCATTGCAATCACTTTTGCAACTTATTCAATTCAAGTCTGATTCTTTTTTCTTTCTCGTTGCAAACACTTTTGCAACCCATTCAATTCAAGACTAAATCTAGTTTGATAATCTCATAGAGGGGATTATTCTGCGCCCATATCTGGGAGCAGTTGGGCAAGCAAGGCAAGAGGAGCAGGTGGAAGGCTCGCGGCCTCTAACGTTCAAAAACGCCCCGAAGAATCCAGTGGAATAGAAAAAAATCTAAAAGAACCGGCGGTCACAATTTCCCTGGAGATACTCGCATGGCAAGCACGATGCAACCAGTACATCAACACGCCACATTCCCAGCCACTTTTATCGGTGGAATTTGGAGTCCGTGTGTATCTGGACATCCAAAAAACGGCTTTATGGAAAAAATTTTGTGAAGATGTACACAAAATTTTCCCAACTGCGGTGTACATTGCACCTCACTCCATGTTGTGCTGTTGGCTGGACCTAGGTTTTGAAAGCAATTTAGCAGCAGATGAGGCTGCAGCAGTGCGCATAGTGGTCAACCTCCCCAAAGGGCAACAGGTTGTCAAAACTAAATGCACCAGATGGACAAAATCAAACCAAATTTTCCTCACGTTTGACTTTTTGCCTACTATAATAAAACGTAATCTGGAGCAACACCTGAAAGATGGTCTCACCATATATGGCGAAATACAATCTTTTGAAATGCAACGTTTCACGCTGATGCCACACCTGTGCACTGGCAAAGCCATGCAGTTCCGACCACAACTGAGGAGATCGCGAATGACCTAACCCAGATCCTGCACTCCACCTTTATTGACATTGCAGGGCACACCACCCACCCATTCCGGGTAATCGTGGACAGCGCGCCCCCATTTGCACCCACTGTGACGCGTTTGGCCATAAGGCGCACGCATGCCCCATCAAAGAGGGCATCACATTCCAAGAGCACCCCTCGGCGGCCATGGCCAGTGGAGAGGCGCACTATGAACCAACCGCAAGCACCAAGGAGGCTTTCCCATGGGGAGCACAGGGCTGCTACCTATTGGTAAAGCCCATCTCCCCGCAGGAGCAGAAGAAGGCCAAGCAGGCCCATAGGACCGCGGCCAAGGAAGCGGCCAAGGCCACCACCACCATCCCATACTCACAATGCCAGGAGGACATGGAGACCTTCGCGGCGGAAGCAACTCAGGAATCCATCACCCAATCAGATTGGGAGGCCCATGCTGAATGGGCCACTCAATCTGAGGATCCGATGGGAGATTCAATCTCACCCAATTGCTGCACCCAAGCCCCAGTCAAAACCAACTTGGGACCTATCCCAACCAAAAAAATTTTTTGCCCCACTCGACAGTGCACCAAACTTATCCGCACCGCAAAAATTTGTCCGACGTTGGGAAAACAAAAGCGAAGGCCAAAGCCAATGTGACTCTTTCCACAAAAATTAACAAAAACCCCGACAGCGTTGCTGCTAATACCCATGCAGCTGTGAAAGCCCATGGGGACCTGGAAGAGGCTGGTGGGCCCAGGGGCCCACCCCTTGCACCTAAGGTGCGATGGGGAAACCTTCACTCTAGGGATGTTGAATATCGCTGGACTCAAGGCCTCCCCATCCTGGGATAGGAAACTGAGTTTTTTACAACACAATTTACCCGTGGATATCCTGGCCATTCAGGAATCCCGCTGTCCACGAGGTACTGAGGAAGCTTGAAAACAATGCTTCTACCATCCCTATCCTTTTGGTCAAAGCACTGTGGGATGCTAATCTAGAAAAACAATTTTTTCAAATTTACATCTTCAGAAACATTCCTAAATGGCTGAGTGCTCGTTGTCACCTTCTCATGGGCTGATGTTGCACACACAATTGTCAACATTTACACCCCAAACGGTGCATAAGAGCGTCAGGAATTTTTCTCGCCGGTCAAATCCCTCCTGCTACCCCCCAATTCTTTCCTAATTGGCGACATGAACTGTTGGCTAACCTCATCAACGGACTGGTGGCCGCCCTCACCCCACGCCCCACAGGGTCACGTAGAACTACGCGTTCTAAAAGCCACCCTTGGGTTAATGGATGCGCTGCCGTGACATTCCCCACTGCTCAAAAACATGACGCATCCCCACATCCACAACAGCCAATTAAGGTCCATGACCTGCATCGACCTTATTCTAGCGCCAGCAAAATTTAACCCCACATCTCCCACTTCAAAACAACAAAAGTGGAATTCTCTGACCACCAACTGGTCTCAATAACATACCACTTACCCGTCAAAGTTGCAAAGGCCCCACATTGGTGCAAAATCCACCCCTCAGAGCTCGCGCCGCCAGGATTTTCCACATGGGTGGAAGAGGCAACTTTGGCAAAATCGTTTGTTGCACCGTTTTGTGTGGACCCCATTTCCACATGGGAAACTTTCAAAGAAGACACCATCCGCCACTATCGCCATCTCTCATCCAGATGCTCACGAGCCACATCAGCGGTTATATCGCACGCTGGCGGAATTGGCCCACTTGGAGTCCAACATTCCAGCCTCAGGATATAGTCCTGCATGGGGCCAGAAGTGGGCGGAGGCAGCCGCCCACCTCAACGCACTTGAAAGGCAACACAAACATTGGGTTTGTGTCCAATACAGGGCCACATGCATCACTAAAGGCGACAAGTGCACCACATACTTCTTCAAAAAATTTGCACCACGCCAGAGCGTGGCCTGCACATAGGTGCGAAGATCGGATAATTCTATTGTGGACACACTGGCTAAATTGGCAATCAAAATGTAAAGATATTACTCCGAGTTATACTGAGCTGAACCAATTCAGCTGGCCAAAATGGAGGAATTTCTTGACAGAGCTCATATCCGCACCATTTTCCAATACCTGGAAATAATGAATTTAATTACTCCAAACAAATTATGGACTACCATTCGTGGTGCGCCAAACCGAAAATGCCCAGGCCCAGATGGCATTCCATATGAGTTCTACAAAAATATTTTAAATATATATCCCCATTACTGCTAGCCTCACTCAACCAAAGCCTGTTGGAAACGCACCTCCTACCAGGAGGACATGAGGCCTTTACAGTCACACTCTTCAAGAAAGGGGATAGGCTAGACTTAGCCAACTGGCGCTCTGTTTCTCTAACAAACACAGACACCAAAATTTTAACAAAAATCATGGCTAACCGTTTAGGGACTGTAGCATCTGCCACCATCTCCCCAGAACAATTCAGTTTTATCCCCAGAAGGTTGATTTGGGATAACGTGCACTCTGTGGCTAATGTATGTCAGTCCACAGCCTCTGGGGCACTTGTATTCTTGGACCAACAAAAGGCCTATGATAGAGTAAACTGGGAATACCTTAGGGCCTACCTCCAACAATTCCGCCTACCTCCCCGCTTCATTAACTGGGTGATGCTGCTCACGGAATCTGCAACAATGGCAGTGCACAGCCCAGGTTTCCTAACGGAAGTAGTCCATCCTTAAAGGGGCCTGCGACAAGGGGACCCCCTGAGCCCACTCTTATACAACTTCAGCCTTGACCCACTACTGCGAAATGTGAATGCCTAACTCACTGGGGTCCATGTGCCAGGCCAAACCCCAGTCAAGATGATGGCATTTGCAGATGATTGCGTGGTGGGGGTGTCTAATAACAAAGATGCACGCGCGCTTGAAGCCCTCATCCAGGAATATTCCCAGGTAAGCAACGCGGCACTGAACACCTCCAAAACTGAAATCATCCTCCTTGGTCAGTTTCAGAACTGCTGGGCCCCAGCAAGTATTTCCCCAAACCGGCCCATCTGCTCGCCCACGTCCACGCCTTACTAACTCAAAACACACCGCTCCACTGGTGCTCCCCTTTGTGCCACGACCTACCATAGGACCAGTACGCCATCTGGGCGTGTGGTTGGAGGCAGGTGGATACGCTCAGCAGTATTGGAGTGCCATATACTGGACAACGTGACGAAGCGAATCGCCTCTCTCAGAGCCCACCCTAATACCCTCACTGGCAGGGTTGTTCTTGCCAACTCTATGCTCCTATCCAAAGTCTGGCTCGGAGCCCACGCCATCCCCTTTTCCCCAAGCTTCTTCAAATCCCTGTATGCTTTGCTACAAAGTTGGCTTTGGTCAGGCCGCCCTCCACCAGTATGGCTAGAGGTCATGTTTGGCCCTCATCATCATGGTGGCATGGGCCTACTTGACTTCAAAGCCCATGCCGCCAAGATCCTGGGCACCTGGATTGCGGCCGTCACTGCTCCTACACTCCCATCCCAACAATGGTCCCACGCGGCCCGCTCCAACTTCTCCCGAGCCTTGGGCCTCAACAATCCATCAAACCCCCACTCCCTGATGAAATACCTCGCATCACACACATCAGCCACAGGTCCTCACGGGACCAAAACCCACTACAAACGAATCCTCCTCTTCCATGCGAAGCGCAGAGTGGAGAATTCATATTAGTGGACATACAACCTGAAGAGGCCGCCCCTCTCCTCAGTTCACAAAAGAGGTACAGGGGCTACCCATACATGATGGCGTGATCCCCATTTGACCCCAAGTCCCATCCAGGGTGGACTATCTGGACATGATGGACATCCTCTTATTCCACTGAGACCCAAAAGACTATCTGGAAATACGCACACCATCCTCTGTTGCAGCCTCAAGTCCGCTCCCATGTGTGGCGCTGCCTGAGGCGGGTGTATCGTACAGCTGAGCGCTCTAATGCTTTAAACTCATCCTGTGTCGTGTGTGGCCAGTATGGAACGCTGTTTCACCGCCTGGAGAAGTGCCCCACCTCTAAAGTAATATGGCGCGAAGTCCAACTTCTGCTAGGCCAGGATCAAACACATCCCTTCAGTCTGTCAAGAGATATGTTTGCTTCATCAATGGCCTCCCCCCCTCCCACCCTCACTCCGTGCTCTGGTGGTTGCAATCGCCATGTGGACTATCCACACGATTGTCTTGGATGCCATCGCTGGATCCATCCCCACCCTCCCTGAAGCTGTCCACAGATTCCAGTCTCATTTGGTGGATCACTTTCAAGCCTGGATGTTTGGATATCTCCCACCGCGTCGCCGACAGCTGGTCTCCTCCTGGTTCCCAGTCTGGTTCATCAAATCAGACCCCTTCCTCCACACGTGCTCAATAGTGGCTACGTCCCCTACACACGTTCCCTCCCCTTCCCATAAGTGGCGTTCCCGCTGGCAACAAGAGATAGCATCGCTTCTCTGGGGTGCCTCCCCTGGTACTAAGTTTTGTCTCATCTGAGTCATATTCAGAAGTGTCCGTCCCATGGTTGGCCTTCCCCGCAATAAATTTAAAATTTTAAAAGGAGGATCGCAAAATTTAGTCCCATTTCACTTTTGGAAGTATTAATACAGTCTTTTCATAGCTCCATACCTTTATTAGTGAAATTAAATTATTAAATAAGGACAAAAGAGATGACGGAAACAAGAATATATTCACTGAGATAAAAACTGGGAACAGGTGCTGCTAATAGGGTAGCATCACAAATATTCCTGGTCTGCAATCACCATCACTATCCACAGTTTGAGCAACAATGAGCTTACATGCTATTTAATTTTCAGTCTAAATTTAGACTCATTGTGTTTGATGAGCGATCTGGGTGCAAAAGCCAATCAGAGGCTCAAAAACAATTGGGTATAATATGTAAAAATTTAGAGATTTATTCAAGGTGGTTGGTGGAAAATCTTATTTGTCTTTTCGCACTATTCCATGTAATGGGGCTCTCATGGCTCAATTTTTTGGCTGAATTTCTAGGTGTATGCCCAAATACAATAATGTTAGAGGAAGGCTTGGATCTGGATAAGCTGATTTCTAATCATTTTAGCGTAAAAGAGATATTGAAAAGGGTGTATATTTGGCAGTTATTAATTGCCAGAAAGCAGTTATCTCATAATTGACCAAAATTTTGTGAACATACTGCATTTAAATAACTGTGGGTAATATCTGCCTTATGTTTGGCGCACACTGGGCATTCCTTATAAGGGTATCTTGGGCCTCAGTGTTTACCTGTAATTATCACCTGGTGTAAAATCCTCCAGGTGGTGGAGCTTTGGTTGGAGGTCAATAGTTTGGCATTGAGGCCCATAACCAATTTCGTAATGTTATAATTGGTGTCATGACCTTCCTCCGCCCAGTCATTATGGATTTTGGGGTGAGAAGGTGGTTTTAGCGGTGCTTTTGAGGGATGTTCCCCAATAGTGATTGGCGAGAAAGTAGAGGATTTGAATTACTCTATTGCAAATTTATTACCAATCTGGTTCTATTCCTCCCACATCAAAGCCACAGCCATTGCTGCCCTCTTGGCTTTATGGTCCCATCATATTGTATCCTCGGTTTGAGGCACATGTGTGAATGGCCACCCTCCCAGCCTCACCGCCCTGCTGCATAGACTCCAGTAATGGGGTTGATGGAGTCTAAAAGGTAGTCAGGGGTTATACTGCATCCACTCCCTAAGGAATCATGGTGTTATTCTTTTTGTGATCCCTTGTATTCAGGCCCAGTTGATGTCCCACACTATCGCTGAGCAGCGTATATTCAACTGCATCATCTGGAGAAAAGATTTGGTCCAGATCTTGCAGGCATGTAGCTCAAAATTTAGTAGACCCATTCACCCTTTGTGTTTGGTTTTGAACAGTGAGTCCTGCTTGATTGGTGCCACGTGGGCCATAAACCACAGTAAGGTGAGGATGGGCGACTTGGTTTTACCTTCCAAGACTGGGCTTAGCTGTAGGATTTGAGCCACATACTAAAGTTTTGAGATTATGAAGATATTTAACGCATGCACCTTCCCTTTGAGGTTCAAGTGGGCGTATCTCCAGTAAGCCATCTGAGATGACATACTGGAAAGCACCTCTTGTTCCATAGCCTCAACTCCCAGACCAGATTCTGTGAAGAGGATAACCAATTATTTAAACGTTTGTGTGGGTGCTACGGGATTTATTCCCAATGGCGAAGGGAATTGAGGGTTGCCCTATTCTAACGACTACTGTCTTATCAATATTTATTTTATCATTTGACTCCTGTGGGTAAAAGGAGAAGAGCTCTTCAATGCCTTGAAGGTCTCTTTCCAAACTAATCCTCACCGCTGTATCATATGCAAATGCCTGCATTCTGATAGGGGTTTGGCTGGGGTTGCAGATGCCCTGCAACCTCACTTCTGCTGTTGCAATAAGATGTTTGTGACAAAGTTAAATAGAATTGCGGATAAGAATCGCCTTACCAGAGGCCCTGTCTAGTTGGAATTAATTCCATTATACCGGTGGCTAGGATGACACTTGTATCAAGGCTTTTATAGCAAAACTATTTAAGCGATAAAGGGAGTGGGGATCTTATGGCGTTCATTGCCCTTCTCAGTAATGGCCATGCTTCTAAATTGTAGCCCTTCTCTACGTCCAAAAGCATGAGATGGCCAACTTTGGTCCTGCGCACATCCTGTAGGGTGTTTTGAACTGAGAAAATACTTTTACATATAGTTCATCCCTTGATGAACCCATTTTAAGACATGTAGATGTTCCATGGGAGGTATGAATTAGTTGGTCTGTGAAAATTTGTGTGAGAATTTTGTAATTGACATCTTAAAGTGAAATCAGGCGCAAATTCTGAAGTTTCTACTATGAGCCTTTTTTGTATAGTAGCACAATTTGGGCTTTGTGGCCTCTGGGATTTAACACTTGTTAGACAGACAGTGGTTAAAAAGATGGGCAAATTACAGTGCCACACGCTTGAAGATCACGTTCAAAGTTTCTACTTGCATGTTGTCAGGTCCTGGGAACTTAATTTTTGATGCGTCCTTAAGCGCCCATTTTACCTCCACCATTGTGATCTCGGCAGCTAAATCATGTTTGTCAGAAAGCGAGCATCCCTGGAGCGCTGTCTTAGCCACGGCTAGTAGGGCTTCTGTCGCTGTGCTATCTGGTATGTTAGGGCGTAAGAGGTTGCTGTAAAACCGTTTGACTTCAAATTTGATTACCCTCAGGTCACTGGAAATGACGCCTTTTAGGAGTCTCTACCTGGCAGATTTTGGCTCAGGTGTAGATTTCTTTAAGATTAGCCAGGTACTTTCTAGTCATTGTCCACAGCAGGCTTTGGTGTCTGAAGATTGCATTTTGCCATCATAATAGCCCACTTTTGTAGGAGCTTTTGATATTGTTTGTGTTTTTTGATACACCTGCCACCATAATTTGATGTCCCATCACTTTCACTATAGGGTAGCCAGGGCATCCTTTAGCTGTTTAATGACAGCATTACGTTTGTAGTTTTGGTCTTCTCATAATTGGCGCTATCCCTCATAAGCTTTTTGTCAAGAAAATGGTATGACTGGGCAATAATCCATATGTTTAGTGGATTATATTTCAAGTTTTAAAGTGAGACTCAAGATTGAGTAGTAATTTATGTCAATTCAAAGTAAGTTATGTAACAGATCAGGCTGCACTTGATCCTCACATTGCTTTGATAGGAAGGGCCTCAAGTAGGAGAGAAGTGTTGGAAGATGATTTGAGTAAGTCAGAGTTGGTGGTGAGTTAGACGAAGGAGTTGTGAGATTGAGGGTGAGAGATTTGACATTCTGAGACTGAGTTGAATCTGAGAGAATATGACGTTGGGGTTACAAATGGCATGGATGATGATCCGGTGGGATGAGAAGTTTCACAAGTGATGTGTTGGATGGTGTCAAGAGAGCCTAGCGTAGGAGAGGGAGCTTATTACAAGACAATTGAGTGCTATTTATTAGGAGATAATTGGGGCCTGAATGGCCAGTTTTGTCTTCTATGAGAAATCAGTAAATTCAAAAAACCACTGGGCATTATAAATCTTATTTTATTAAAATTATATTACTGTATCCATATGATGAGCTTAACTAGTGAGCTTGGCGTGGCGTTGGCGTCATTCTCAGCCCTCTCATGGAGCCAGACCCTGCTGTTGATGTGCAGCGTCCTGGGAACAGTGGTGTGGGTTATGTGGCAATGATGAGACATGGTGTGAGGGTTTGGGGATGAGCTTCTGTGGGCATGTCCCTAGTGTGGTCAGCAACATGGCTCTTACTACCCAATTCCTTTGTGACATATTGGTGTGAGCCCACCTGTTACAGTTAATAGAGGCGGTATCATTTTGGCAAATAGAGGGAATTCTGGAAAAGCTCAATGATGGGACAAAACTCCAAAAATTGTAGTGAATAAAGCCTTGCCAATCTGATGGGTCAAAATCAACTGAGAATATTGAAGATTTAGAGTCAAACTAGAGAATGAAAAAATGAGTTCTTTTTGGAAGAGGAGAGAAAATGAAAGGGGTTAGTGAAATTAGTTCGTTATTTTATATGTTAAATAAACTAGTATCTTAGGAGCAATACCTCCTTATTTATTACTTTATTGTCAATTATCAAGGATGTCGATCTTCATAGCATCCATTTATTGCTCAGTGGTGCTACAACCTGTGCAACTAGCCTAGAGGAATTAAGTAATACCACCAAAAGTTATCAGTGTTTCTCACTTTAGGGGGCCACTGGTCAACTTTAGTATAATGGCAACTAGGGCATAATGACGAGCCCCCACTACTCATGTCAGAATCAAATATGCTTCCATGAATAATACTTTGGTGAGCTGGTGGAGACAACCAACGAGGAACCAGCACTATTTATGGTAATGTAACCAGGAGTTGAGGAATCCAGGATGGACTTAATGCTATCCACTTGCCTCACGTTAGAGTCTTATCAACAGGGTAGATCCACAAATGTAACCCTACAGCAATTGCAGGGTATCATAATTTGGCTCTTGCGTGGTTACCGCCTCTACAAAGGAGATGTGTGTGGACATGCCATGATCATGTTTCATAATCAGCGTGACCAAGAAGCACGTTATGACTGTATATGTCTTACCTTGATGCTACCACTACGGTTTTGTATTGCCAGCTCAGCTCCCATGAGTGTAAGGAATACCTGGTCGCTTATTTTCAGCCTTTGATCCGCCAGCTTCTATGTGTGTTGCCCTAGCATGAATTTTAAATTGGCAATGTCATGCATTTTGCTCAGTGCAACAGAATGACACTTTCATCTTGCTTGAATGCCTTGACCATTTTTTCTCATAAATACAGGGGGCGCTAGTGCAAGTAGACAATCATGTTTTGGATGTCCACAACCCCATGGACCAATTAGTCCCATGCTTGAACCATGAGTTGCCCTGAGTAATAGGAGATTTATTAGACCTGCGTGGTCTTTTAGGTGAATGGATATGGGATGTTATGGCGTTGGGTACTAACACAGAGCGCTTTATGGTGGACATGTCTGAATGGGTAGAAAGAATTGACACAGCAGTGGCTCAGATGAGGATTGGGTTACCCTGTGTGGAATTCATCTAATTGTGTGCTCGCTGGTGCTAAACGCCACTGGGTTCCACAACAGTTTTATTAAAATAAAGATAAAAACAGTAATAAAATAAAAGGTTAGTTTTATAAGTTTTTATTTAGTGCAGGTGCAGGAAGAGAAAAACGAACCTTTTAATATCTGATCATTCAGTATTTAAACTGTATCTATAGTCAAAGGGAATTCATTGTTAAGTTTATAACAGCTTATTATGGTCCAAATAAGGAAATATGTAAATTGACCTATCTAAGCTCATAAAACTCAATTCACCTAGGCTAAACAACATATGGGGAGTTATTTTTTGGCAAGACGTACCTGTGGGGTAACGATCTAATAACTTAGCCAATCCCCATTAGATGAAATTTTTGCACCTTGGGGGACCCCCTGCCAAACCTATAAAAGGGGGTGGTCTTTGCATAGGTGCTTTAATGAAACTGGTCGTGGCTGGGGAGAACCATCCAATGGATTCCCCAGAGTCCGCCACATGGTCAGAGTAATCCAACTTCTTGATCTTATGTTAATTGCCGTGAGGTATTTGAAGTAGTGTTACCCAAATTTACAGGGTTCCACCAAGAAATGCCCAGGATCTTTTGGCAAAGAAAATCGTTATTATTATTTAAATCAATCTTATCATTATCATGGACTTGTAAATGTCTGACCTTTCTCCTTTTGGTCAATTTTGACCCAAAACATTCTTATCTTGAAACTGGGAGGGCGAATGTCTGACATCACCCCTTCAAGGATGTTGGGGGAGAATAGGGCAATAGGAAACGGCCATGTACCCAATTGATAGTAATCCTTGTAGCTAAGGACTTTATAGAGTACTCAATTCCTCTCTTGTAGGTGATGGTGAAAGGACCCTCCCAAATTGATCCAAGCTTGCCGCTTCTAGGAGTGATGCAGTTAAGTAGTATAATACCAAGTCAGACACTTGGAATGTAGGTAGGGGGTTTGGAGTTCATTGGCAGCCTGCCCTTCTTTTGGCACCATTTTAGCTAAATTGGTCATAGCCTCATATTGGATCTGGATGATGCGCTGAGGCAATTTTCTCATGGCTTTTTTGGGTTCCTCAGCTCTAGAGGAGAAGACATCTTTAGCTAATAGAGCAGGTATTTCTGGTTCCCACCCATACAATACACAGAATGGGGACATTTTCAAGGTCCGGTGATAACTGTTCCAGTAGGCCATAAGAGCACATGGTAAGAATTGATCACAGTGAAGTAGATCAGAGGATGCCATTTTTGTAGAATGGAGACCAAGGTTCCATTTGCTCTCTCCACCATCCCATTGGTAGAGGGATTATATGGAGCTGAGAAAAGTTGTTGGGCTCCCATAGAAGTAGCCAGGATTTTGACTACTCTGCAGTGAAGTTCTTACCATTATTACAGAGTACTTGGAGATATCCATGACGAGAAAAAATGTTTTAATGTAAAAACGTGGCTGTGGCCTTGGCCGTTTAATCATGGAGAGCCACGGCTTCAATCCACTTAGTAAAGTGGTCAATGGCTATGAGTGTCAAGAGAGTGTAAAAACTCTCCTGTTCCCATTGTGGGAGTGCATGGTGCACAGGGCCAACGGCAGGGAACTAGTTGTTAGTAGGAAAGTATCTAGAGCCCCGCAGAGGGTGCTAGAGCTGCAGTAACTTAGTTTGAGTATAGTTATCAGTAGAAGAAAAACCCAAATTCTATAACCACGCGAAGCTCATATTGGGAGTGTATGGGCGACCCAGGGTGGAGGGAACCAGGGTGGCCCAACAGTGCATGAGCGGAAATATTTACAGTTGTTCAAATTAAATGGTTGACGTTGCATGAGACCTCCTCAAAGAGATCTGCACACAGGTTTGTCCAAGAAAACATATATAAAAGGTGTACTAATAAGGTGTATTATCTATATATAAAAGTTGAACAATGAGAAAAATTGTTCTTGAAGGGAAAGGATTTTAAAGTAATTTGGGAAAACAATCAATCAAAGGAAGTGGGTCTAAGCCGATATGCACCAATAGGCGCACACTTCCATCAGGCAATAAACTGCACTTGGTAATCTACTGAACTTGGGTAATTGATTGTAGGAGCG
Organism: Massospora cicadina; assembly: GCA_022478985.1. Classification (NCBI taxonomy): domain Eukaryota; kingdom Fungi; phylum Entomophthoromycota; class Entomophthoromycetes; order Entomophthorales; family Entomophthoraceae; genus Massospora; species Massospora cicadina. The sequence continues at coordinate 56,508 of JAKSZP010012366.1, forward strand.
GCCAACCCAAGCAGGAAATTTTGAAAACCTAACAGGTTTCAAGACCCCGTTCACCTAAGAAACAAGGTGAACCGTTTTTGTTAATCACAAATCTAGTTCGTTTTATGCACATGCTGTTATACAGGGCTAAACTTCCCTTGCATCTTTAGGACCAACCTGGAATACCTCGTCTTACCCAACGTTGATCTAAATTATGCTTGAGGTCATGAAGGCTGTTAACTTCACCTTCTTGGCCACCTGATATGCAGCTTTGTCCTTAACGTTTTTCACAATTATGATGTCATCTTTAAGCCATGACATTACCCTCTAATCCTTTTGGGGCTCCATCCCACCTCCAGGGGCTTGCGCCAGGTAAAAGTTCTTGTGGGCTGGGGCCAACTTCATTGCGGCAACAGTTTGCTTTGATTGAGATCTGGCGGCCTGGGGAAAATGCTTGTGGAAAGCATTGATCAGGTCTTGGGCATGTACACAGTCACGCACTGGTACCCAACTGTTTTCTGCAGCGTCAAATCCCTTCCAAGAGACCAGGTACTCAAGCCTTCCCTTAACTCGGCTGGATGATACTATTTCCTCCACTTCCTACTCTGGCGCCCCATCCACAAGATAAGCCTCAGGAGTCTCTGGTGGGGGGCCCTCAAACAAAGTCAATTTGCTTTCATGAAAGACAGAAAAGATCTGAAAAGAAGAGGGAAGATCTAACTGGTATGAGGCGTGGCCCACCTTTCTAACAACAAGGTAAGGGCCAATATTCTTTGGTCCCAGCTTTTTAAATGGCTGCTTGATAGGGATGTTGAAAAATCAAGCATCACGAGATCACATTCTTTGTACGCTGGACCCACTCATCGCTTACCATCACCGTTCTCCTGATATACTTGAATTGCCGCCTCTAAACTTGGGAAATCCCTGGTGTAATTTCTTGATAGTCTTAGCAAAGTCAACCACCACTTCAACTTTAGATCCACAGCTGGGCTCCATGTTAAAGGCGTGGTTAAAACCATGTTTGGCGAAAAATGGGGAACAACTGATAGAAGCATGCAAAGTGTTGTTGTAGATAAACTGGGCATAGGAAGATGAGGAACCCAATCTATATGATCCACGGCAGTGTAACACCACAGAAACTTTTTCAAGCACTGGTTCACTCGTTCAGTCTGCCCATCTGATTGAAGATGATAGGCAGTTGAATGGCAGGGGCGAATTTGAAGAGACTTAACCACCTTTACCCAAAAGACTTAAGTAAACTGGGGTCCTAATCACTAATAACTTCTTGGGGGGCCCCATGAAGCGCAAACATATGAGTGACAAAAAGCCTAGCCATCTCAGCCGCAGTTATTGTTGTTCTGCAAGGAATAAAGTGGGCGAACTTCATAAAACGGTCCACCACTACCATGATGGCATCATAACCATCAGAATCAGGTAGTTCCACAATGAAAGCACCAATAGGGAAGTTCAGGGCCCTTCAGCCTTTTGAACTGGTACCAACAATCCTGCTACAGGTTGTTAATTTGGTTTCGTTTGATTGCAGAACAGGAGCTCTTTACAATACCATCCTGTAAGTCTTGGGTACCAGCCTTGAAACTGGATAGGGTTCAGCACCCTTTCTGGATGAAGAGGGGCCCCAAGGCTCCTGTGGACCCCCTGTCACAGATGGGTGACCTCGCCCATGTGATAGATGAGCGCTCAGTGACGGCTTTCCTCCCCAAAGCCATCCCGCTCCCACCCTTTCCCCCCTCTTCAATCCTGGTAGGATTAATAGAAGGGGTTTGCAGGGAGATGGCCCACATCAGGGGGCTTGTAGAGGGTCCTGAGGCCAACCACTCCCCAGACAAACTTTGGCCAAAATTGGGTAAATTGCAGTTTCCAGTGTCAGAGCCCAGCTGGTAATTTCTGGACTGGGGGAGCCAGTCCGGGCTGGTCAGCTTCAGAAGCCAGATTGGCACATGGCCAGATCGAAAACCCAGTTCTGAATGGCTTGGATCATTGGGTCCAACGTTACAAGGCAGATTCAGGAAGTTCAGATTGTACAAGTCACCCAATTGTGAGATTGGCCTAAATTGCAATGAACCTGATCCATGGACCCCTGCCTTCCGAGATGAATCCAGAATTCTCCAGCTGTGCAAATCGGCTGATTTGAGACATTGGGACCTGGATTGGCAGCATCAATTTAGCTTGGTTGCAAGAAGTTGGGAAAATCTGCAAAAACTTTTCTATACTTTTACTGAATCAGGAGCCACCTTTCACCCCCCCTCTGAGCTAGCTAAACAAATCCCCTCCCCAATCCCCAAATAACCAATCCCCCAATACTTCCCCATGCCTATTTCACCGTTTAAAAGGCAACTGGTCCCACTGAGGGCAGTTGTTGGTTCATTCCTTTTGCCTTTGTCAAATTATAAATCTGATAATCTACCTAGTTTGCTGTGGACTCCGCCTGCTTTAACACAATCTCAAACATAATTCCGTCATTAAATCTGATGAAGCGTGTCATCTCCCAGAACCTTTCCCAATGTTCACTGACTGGATTATCTGGTCACTCAATCCCTCCATGTGGCAGCGTATCGTTGACATGATAATCTGGCCTGCCCCCAAAGGTGAGCCCACTGTTCCATTCATTTCCTTGCATCTGTTAAACGGAGTTCCTTCCAGTCATTTAAACGTCAAGTCTGCTGAGTCTGCTCCCCAGTTGGAGCAGCCTCAAGGCATCCCTGGCCTGCGCGCGTGGGTTCAGCATATAGCTGACCCTGCCACTGTGGGTCCAGCTCACCAGCGGGACCTAGATTGTCCTCTTCAGGGGAAACTCAGTCCCAGCCACTCTCATGGGGTTTCCCACACTTCTACCAATAGTCCCAACAACGTGACGGTCTCTGTGCCGCCTCCCGCTGGTGCACAAGCCTCACTCTTGGATTCTGAGGGCCAGCAACTGCAATCCCTATAGGAGTCGTCATTCTCCCTTCCTCTCCCGCCCTTGGGGGTTGCCCCTGTAAGACTCATAGTTGCCCCCAATGCAGCCATCAGGTTTGCCTTGGGGCCTTCGTTATGTTACTGAACGTTTGCTTCCCTCACGTGTCCCTTAGGTCCCCACTTATATTAGTCGCCTTGACTGCTATGCCTCTGGCATTCTGGGGCCTCCACTGGGTGCTCGCGCACCCTGACTGGGAGCCCAGTCTAGTTTTTCTTAGCCGCATCTGTGACATGTCCCACTTGAGCAGGTAATCCTATCCAATTGTATGTGCATCAAATTAACTCCAAAGTCTTTTGCTTTCCTAGGATGACCAACAGTGATTCCGTCATGATGGTCCCGTATGATTTCCAGGTGAAGTGGTCCAGCAGGAACTCATAAGCGCCCCTGAAACCACACCATCACATCCTTTACATGATAACCACTGGTTAGATCCTCCTGATTCAGCGCGCTCTTAGCAAGTGCCATAGTATATTCAGCCAATAACATCTGAGAAAAGACCACCTTTCTAAACATACTGTATTCCTTCACATTTCCAGAGGAGCGAGCGCTGACCTGTTGGACGTGGGAGAGGGAAGTTGAGACATAATTTTACCAAGTGAAATCATCAACTGGTTATTATGAACCTCTACCTCCATTGATCAGGAGCTAGTGCATGGTTGTGGCTCAAAGCATCTGCCAATCCATTCTCCTTGCCCTTGTTTAAATCATATGAAAATGCTTTTTTGGCAAGGGTCTCATGCCAATGGGTCTGCCGTGGAGTTAAGACATGAGGTTCGTGGTAGTACAACAAGGTATGGTGATTTGTATATATGCAGAAAGGTTGGGAAGAGCCTTGAAGGTGATGACGCCAATAAGTCAACGCCTCCATCACTGCTAATAACTCTTTGTTGTAAACGGCGTAGTTTACTCAGGTAGAGACATCTTCCTAGAAAAATATCCCACTGGATGCTCTATTTCATCTAGGCCACTTGTAATAAAGCAGCCGCTATGGTGAAGTTGGAGGCATCAGTAGACATAATGAACTCCTTTACAAGATCTACATGGCAAAGGACGGTTATGGACAACAGGGTGCACTATACTGCTTGGAAAGCATCATTCAAAATGGGGGACCACTGAAGCACTTTTGCACCACACGCCTTATATAAGGGCGCCGCCACCTCAGAAAGATTTGGTGTGAACCTCTTGAGGAACGTACACGTCCCCAAAAAGCTCCTCAATTCCTTGACTGAAGTTGGGGTAGGCCACTCACGAATCGCCTTCTCCTTGTCTGGAGCTATCACATGTCCTTGGTCAAACA
>JAKSZP010012367.1:0-60523 GCA_022478985.1 Massospora cicadina
CAGGCATTTCAGTATTCCTATTGGTCAATATAATGGTTCTGAATAATTGATTGAGATTGCTCCTCTGCTTGGCGTGGTCACCATCTGCGTTCCCAGCCATGAGCACCACTTGAAGAAGTTTTTGGCCTACTTCAGATAACTGGTTCTTCTATTGTGGTATGGTGAAATTTTGAGCATCTATTGGATGGTGACAAGATACTAGATGGTGACAACAGATAAGATATAACTCCTTGGTAATAACACTTGAAACCAATATTCTTCTGTCATTACTTTGATGATGGCACGCTGCCCTGATCCTTCTGATCCCAAGTAAATTCTTGAATTATTACAATATGAAGTAAAAATACAAAAAATTATAGATTAAAGTATGAATTTGTGGTAATAACTGATTGTACTTTATCAGTATCACCTTGGAGGTAATTTAAGGGTTTGATGTTAACATCTTGCCCATGACGCCTCATTTTTCAATGGCACTTAGCTAGAGGATCACTTAATAAGTTTGTCTGATGGTCTACAATCCTTTCAACTCAGGGAATCTTGCATGGCCTCATGGTCAGTGTCAAATTTGTAAATATTCTCAAGACAGAATTTCTGATGCGTCTGCAAATAGCTGAACTGATGCTCTTTTCAAGCAATTGACAGCACATACCAAGGCGATTCATACCACTAATTAGTAATTAATTTACCTGAAATCTTGATTGACTTTAGAAACTAATTTTGACATAGACTAACAACCCACATATGCCCAAGTCATCAACTCAACTATTATTATTAAGTCTGACCTAACCTGAAAGCACACCGGCCCATGTCATATTGTCATATATTATCAAGTGGAATTTGTAGTTTGTGGATCCCAAGCGCCGCATAAGTGTAAGATATTCCTGATCCATAATCACTGATATCCAATATGGCACATAATAAATAAAGCATGTTAACATTATTATGTCCCTATCAAATATCCAATTATTATGTACAGTCAACTAGTCAACAGAGATCAATTTTTGGCATAACACAGGGTAATCTTTTCCATTGTTCTTAAATTTTAAACTTTAGGTCTTCCAAAAACCTGGGCAAAAGGATTATAATAAATTAAATTGAATAATTAGGATTGAGGGAAATACTCCTCAATTTGTAAGAAAGATGATAGTCAATTTGATAGAGTCTTGCACTATTAAACGTGCTAGGATAGAAATGGGAGTGAACAAAGGATTCATTATAAGTGGGAGGTAGTTAGATTACTAAGTGACGCTTGGCAATCTGATGCCTTGCTTAGTGGCAGATCTTGACATTAATTGCTGATAACATAGTAATCATCATAATCAAACTAATGATTTATCCTCAAATTACTTGCTGGTGAATTATGAAATTTAAATGCTAAGGGAATTTATCACAATGCTTTTGGAATGTCTGGCAATTGAAATAGCTCAACTTTTTTAAACAAGGAGCATAGATTTGGCACTATTTAAAAAATAATGTAACCCCAAAGTTTAGGCTTCATTTACACAATGGCAAAGCCTGACGTTTTTTGCAATATGTGAAATTTGGGGGCTGTTGGGATTCCCAATAGTTTAAATGAAGCTCAACTAGGGGCTTCCAACTTATAATTATATTGGGAAATCTTGATATATATTTACTATTATTAATCTACCAATTGATGCTTTGTTGGGCTTAAAGCCCAAAATCATTATTAACTTTGATTTACCTAGCATCATCCAAATTAAATTAATATTGGACAAACTTGAGATAAATTATAATCAAATTGCTCCACTAATCAATAATTTTGGGCTGATAAACTCTATTGCAACTATGAATCCCTATTTCAGTTTATTCAATCTTATCTCTACCTTCGCTTTATCTTATAAATATCTTTACCTATCGCCTACTTCCCTTTATCTTACAAAAGAAATAGGATAATATTTTCTGATCTAGTCCCAATTCCACCAGGGTATACGCCGAAAATTCCTTATATATCTTATCTTATCCTTTCTCTTCTTAGCACTATTTAAGGTTCTGATTATTTACCTAATAAAATAACTTTTACGCTTTACCTCTTTTGGCTCTTTAGTAAAAAGCTCGTTTTCTCACTTGGGACCTCTGAACCAGGTTAGGTTAAGTCCCCATTTAGTTTATCTACTGGAAATCCCTACTGCTTTCCATCTCTCCCCACTCTGCTGTGGCCAGCGGGACTAATTATTAACTCTGTCTATCGTCCATATTGACTAGCTTCAAAGGACCGGCCTTCAGACCTCCTGTTGTCCTAACAGGGGTGGTAATTCAAAGGCGCAGGTACGAAATCTATGCATGACATAGACACTAGTTGGCTATTGCCATATTAAGGAGAGTCATATTAGGTAAAGGTTCGTTCTGAGGTATTTTAAAACAATCCAAAGGTGGCTATCAGGACGCATAGTTATGCATGCCCATGTTGAGCCTCTGCTGTGCAAGGCCATTCATCTGTTGTTAGATTCTTACAACAATATATGCCTCCAACAAAAAAGGTTTGATGGTAGGGGAAGGAGTGCAATATTTATTCTTTTTCTGAAGAAACTGCATATTTTTTGGTGCATATATTCCGGTCACTACGTGCACTTCTTACCATAAAAGTGTAATGACTAGTGCTTAGCTGTGTATATGTGTGCATTTATGTAAGAAATTTATGTGCTGGTTTTATTATACAATCATACTGCAGTGTTGCAACCAAAATGACTGGGTTGGTAGTACAAGTTTTTCCATGTCTCCTCTGCCCTTGAAGACAATTAGTTACCTGTATCCTCAAGATTTCTACAGGTGGATTTTGCAAAAATTCAGTTTTGTATCTAGGGACGTATAGGCCCTGATTTCTGCAAAGTTTAAGGTCCCTAGTGTGACTAAGACTCTTGTGCGCCTCAGGAGTGATTTTAAGGGCCTTCTGGCCCAATCCTATTAATTACCTTGAGGTCCTTGCCGTGAGTATTGTAATGGTGGGTATTCACTGTACCTTATTCAGTACCCTTGCCCATTCCTGACTTGGATCCTTTCTTACTTCCAATTGTATTCCATTTATAGTTATGTTTTTCAGTGCACTATTTGTAGATCTGTGTGGGGTGACTGTTTTTGCTTTTGCAATATACCTGAATCTAATTTATGATTTGCATGCATTGGGGTCAAGTTGTTAAGCTGTTTTATGACTAGAGCATTGTTACTCAAATTGTAATTTCTCAACTAGTGTCAATAGCTGTGCCAGTTGATCAGTTCATTTTAAAAAAATTTCGCCATGCCCTCTTGGGTATGTTCAGGCGTGATAAAGGACTCCTCCAAGGCCTTTTCTTTAGCCAAGGCCAGCTTTTAAAGCTTTTGTAGACATTCTACGTTCTTTAGGGGAAATTGTATTATCTATTTTATATTGATTGAACTGGCCTTGCATAAAGTCTTTAGTTGCATCTGCGATTTTGACATATTCTTAACTCTCTTTATCCATATTCTTATCACAGAATTCTAGTTCCATTAAAACTTTTTTACAGGGCAAGCGTGTAATTTGTGCTCAAACATTCAGCAGTAAGTGCAGATGGGTGGTGCGCTTTCCATGGTTACATGGAAGATTTTGGACATTTTCATTATCTGAAAAATTAAATGCTGCAATATGGGGTAGTTTAAAAAAAACCCATCACCTCTGCACTCAGTCTAATTACCGCAATAGCCTTTCAGTGCTTTAATTAGGCATAAGGTGGAAATGTTGCATTTTATTCTAATTCATCTGTATTGAGACAAACCAGCATAAAGTTCACGTTTAGTAGCTGTGAGGTAAGTTTATGAGATGTAGTCCAAAAAATAGATTTCTAGGCTGCTCCAATGTGTGCATTTTGTAAAAAAACTTTCTGACCTTTGGGATGGTCAATTACAACGCACACTTTAGTTGCTTAGGAAACATCATCTTATGGTTTAAAGCAAGATTAACCCAACCTTGGTAGATAGTATGGATGGTAATGTACACCATATTTGGGATTTAAGTTGACTGGGCTTCACCCACTTTTACATAAAGTGTAGGCGATTCTGTGCCCATAATATGTCTATGGCTTTCTTCAATTTAAGACAAGGAATGATAACGCTTTCCACAATATTGATGAAAGCGTTATCCTTTTTGGTAAAATTTAATAAAGCCCAGGCTGCACCTCCACATGGTATTTCTTGTTAGTTGACTGCCCTTCTCCATTCACAGGGCGTTTTTTACCTTTGCATAGTGTAACTAAAGTCCTTTTCATTTTACTACATTTTCCCATTCTTATTAAACCTTGCTATAACTTCTTATCTCACCTGTGTATATTATCTGATTATCTCTTCAGATTTAATAATGTTGCCAAAAAGTGTTTTCAATATGAAAAGAAATAAACTCAATACTTTACCTTAATTTATTAGAAATAATGATTTAAAGATATATCCTAAAACTCACTCTCAACAAATTAATAAAAAAAGGTACTAAAATTTTCTTATTACCTAAAAAGTTATCTAAAACCCACTATACTGTGAAGATACATGAAGCTAACTAAAAGTTTCCTATACTCATATATGTTGCAATAAATCTCAAATTATCATTACTTTAGAGTCTATGTTAGGACAAGGGTGAGCCAAAAGAAAAGTGAGCTCTAGGCACAAAACTTCCCAAATCTCCCGGCAGCTGCTCCAGCCTACAAGTCAACCCCTTGTTTTTTTTACTAGTTCATGATAGATGGAAGAGTGGATTGGTATTCTGAATGGGTAATAGAGGGGTGGGAGATTTACTTTCAACGTTACAATGGTTGACAGCCTGGCCAGAGCTCCCACCATAATATTTTTAAGAGAACTAGTTTATAAGTTAATATAAATCCATAATTCCTAACAGAATCTGTTTGTGGCTAAATCTAAAATTTTAAAATAGCAAAATTTTATAAATAAAATAATGGATATTTATAAAACAAAAATAATAAACAATACTTTACCATTATCAGGGTGTGGGGTTTTTAGGTATGGCTGAGGAGGGAGAAATCACTAAACTGAACCTCAGTTTCAGATGTTAAATTCAAGTTTGATAAAGTCAGAAATCACCGCCTCAATCAAATCTCCTTAGTTGCTACATTGGATGTAATTCCCAAACCATTTTCAGTTATTTTTAATGAGCTTTGAAAGCTAAAATTTGCTTTTTCAATTTTAATTTTAGTGATGGGTTTGATCCCTGTTTCCAACCTTCCCTTTAGATTTTTCCTCAATTTTTTGGCTTCTTACCTAGACTATATTTACCTAAGGTTTCCCAGGTTTAAAACTTTTTACATTCTTAATGGCTCGTAATTGCGCAATTGTCTGAAAATGGGAAATGGGGACCTTGGTGTGGGATTTCCTAAAAAAGTTTTTAAGTCTGTATAGATTTGTCTAATTTATAATCTAAAGCTTTGCAGCTCAAAGACTATAAATGGATTTGGCTCAAATTTGGGATGAGGAAAGGTACAAGGCAAGCGGAGAGGGTCAGAAGTCACACATCTCTCATCTAGGGTATGCTCTAGGTCAAGAATATGTGAGAGGTAGAGTCTTGGGGTTGAGCCCAATTTTAGACCAAAATGGTACATGCCCTTGTTCAACTTAATAGCAGCTACTACAGGCCTTACATTACCCTTAGCTAGAAGGCTGGGGTCTACTCTCCCTCAGGAGCGTTGGCCAGGGCGTAATATTTATGCAGTTTGTGGAGTTTCAAGGATAAAATATTAGCATTCTTGGGAAGGGAAAGTGATGGCGCCTTAAAATTGGTTTTTGGAACTTTGCAACCAACTCCTGACAGTTTGTACAAAGTGTGGAAGAAAAACATTTTTCTTATAAGGTGGTATCCTTTTCCACAAAACTGAATATTGTAAACTGAGTTTAACCTTCCAAAAATTTAAGATCCGCTTTAACCTAAATTCAGGTCCCCCTCCACCTGATAGGCTCTATCACATTGTCTTTGGTCCTTTAAAGATGTATGAGGAGAAGTTGTGAAATGATTTGTCAATCTTCTACCGTGTTGGCAAATTCATGTGGATTGATACATTTTTTAAAAACTTGGCTAATAGTAAATAGTTAAGCTCATTTACAAGCTAAACTACAACATGGGACCTGGAGGTGGAGTTTCTTAGGTTCCACCATTACTAAGTCACCTACCTGATAGTCAGGAGCTGCACGAAATTTCTTATCATCAAACCATTTAGTGTTGTTAGTTGACTTGGTATGTCGTTTCTGGACTTATTGGTGCACTTTTCTGACATGTTACACAAATTTTTCTACTTCTGGGATGTTACTACATATATTGGGCCCAATATTGAAGGCAGGTTTGTATACAAAGTTAAAATACAATGGCGATACCCATATTGAGAAATAAATGGAGATACTATAGGATTACTGGGCTAATGTAAGGTCAGTTGCCCATGTATCTTGGGAAGCAGTAGCATAAAATCGGAGCTACTATTCTAATGATTGGTTTGTTATCCAGTTTGGCCATGTATTGAGATGGTATATTGAGGATCTGCAGGGTTTGATCTTCAGTATAAAGCACTAAGCCTCCCTAAATCTTGAGGTAAAAGGAGAACCTCTGTCACTTGTCACCTCCTGTGGCACTCCAAATGTGAAGAACAGATGCGATACAAACAGATATGTCATGTCTTCAGTTGTTGTTGTAAAACATGGGAAGAATATGATATAATGAAACAATCTACAATCATCGTAATTGCGTCATAGCCCCAAGATACTGATAAGCCCACAATGAAGTCCACTGAGAGTGAGGGCCAAGGCCCTTCAGTTTGATTAGGGGGTAGAAGAGACCATTATGACCTGTCCTATCTAATCTGTACAAGCACAAGTTAGGCAGCCGTTAAACCAAGCTGGAACATGTCTTGTGAGTCCATTCTAGTCATACCACCTGTTAAATACAATTGACTTGATTTCTAGCTCACATTATAAAGTTATAATATGATTCCAAATCCATTATTTATTATATCTAAAATGGCTTGCATTGTAGTTAAACCATAAATTCCATTTTTTTACTTTTGAGAGCCTGTACTCTGAGAATTGAGTCTTGTTTTAAACTTCTGGTATGTAGCTTGCTTTAGTTCTCCAGTTAATTGCACAAGCTCTTACAACCGCGTTTAATGAACAATTGATATCAAGTAGTATATGATGGGTATTGATAGTATGAAGACTATTACTTAGGGGAGCTCTCAAAAAAGCCAGGATGAGTGTTAGTTCAACGCTAAACAGGTGCTTGACGTTCCAAAAAATTGAAACTTTCTCTGGAATAAATAGAGGACCTCTCCCGCCATCCTTTCTCTTTTGATATTAACTAGTAGGGGGCTCATCCTTATTCTTTTCTCGCATAGCTGAGTAAAAGTCTTGATAGCCAATATACTGCAACATAGGATATCCAAACCCTAAAATATTATCTCAAGAGCTAACTATACAGATAATATATAAAAGTCTTAAACTATAGAAGTAATTGCGCTTTTTCAATCTGATTTTATTTACTCAAAAGTTAGGGAATTTATAGGAGATCCACCAACTAGCTCTTTTTCTGGTGTCTTATTGAGAATAAGCAGCGTTGTTGATGTCTTAGGCCTTTGAGGACGCATCCATGAGGACCAACCTCACTTGCCTAGTTGGATTTCACTGCCAACTAGAGTCGTGACATCTTTGTGATTGATTTAGGAAGGTGTCCCCACAATCTTCAATCAATCTCAGAGGAGTACATTCTTTGGGCTAGAAGTCTGCTTAGGTAATGGGACCTTTACCCATCAATTGTAGACTACAAAACCTAAAATGTTAAACTGTGAGTTACCCTCAGAAGCAGCGTTAAGACTTCAGCAACTAAAAACATTTTCTCAAGTCTATTGGTGACAAAAACCAGATTGACTACTATGATTAGATTACCAATTAGCTAATCAGCAATACAACCATAAAGTAAATACGTTTGTTGCCAATTATCCCCTATGAAACATGACTAGTGAATCAACACCCAGAAGATCAGTAAATAGTAATTTGGGATAATTCACTGAACAATAGTTATCATTATAATATTATAATTTCTACATTTACTTGAGGATATGATCACCCAGTGGGACAAACAGCTATATGTAGTCTAATCAGCTGAGAATATGGGCATATTGAAATCCCAACATATCACTTTCTTTACTAGGATACCTAGCAAAAAATAAGAAGAAAGGGAAAGCATGTCATCTCAACCCAGGGTCTTAGGCAACTTCAGCGGAGCTCAGTATGTACTGCACTTAATGTTCTCATGCCCCTCTTTGGCAATGTGGCCTCTCTTCCTTGTTTCTTACTTTTTGCTGCCTCTCTCAAGTGCAGTTCCTGTGGCATCATTCCATGCCAGAACTATATTATCATCCTTGCTGAAAAATGAATTGATCTACTTTTACAAACCCCAGGACAGTTTTAATAGCTCCTCGCAATTCAACCTGTACCAACCCCAGGATGGGCTCAATGACTCCTTGTCATCCACAGGATCCTCTTAGTCATCTTTGCTGAGTACTGTACTAGCACCCTGGGATTATTCATAGTGGACCCAGTTTCAACCTGATGGTCTTACTGATAACAACAAAGGGACTCTTCCCAATGGATCTAGTTTCAGCCTATGCTGATCCTGCCAATAAAGTCATTTTAAGTGCCTCAAAACATCTTCATGGTAGACCAAGTTGCAATCTGAGCTGGTACTACCAACTAGACAGGTCTTCCCCATCTTATCTTATCCCCCTATTCATTACTTTAAGCAGGTGGGATCTCCGCTAATACACTTCACTGCAATCAAAAAAACTCAATATCTAATATAAATTTTCATTTTTTATCTTTTATGTTTTTTCTCTTTTATCATTTTTTCTTTTTCTTATATTATTTTTTCTCCTAAGTCCAATACTTAAATTATTTTTCATGGACTCTATTGAATATATGACCATTCTCAATATTTTTGATTGAGGTGAGGGTACCCAAGTAGTAGAGTATGGACTCATTACCACTGCCTCCCTGAGCTCAATCCTAGCAGATGAACTTTGGGTAGGAGACGATTTTGATTGTGTTGGCATTGTGCACCAATGCCTCAAACTGAGATATTTAATAGCAAGGCGGTCCATATAGTTCCTGGCCTATCAGAATGCTGCATGTTTAGGTTTTCCAGAATTTGTCCTCCTTTCCTGTTGATTTTATTTTCTCATTAATTGGTGGGGTATCACCCCCAGCCTGGCCTACCTCAAATAAAAATTAAAAAGTTAAATTAAATTTAACATGTTCATTGCCATGTCACCCAAATATGGGTGATGGGTAATGAATGTTAACAAAATAAACAATTTGTAGGTTTAGTATCACTAATAGCAATTTCAAATATGATGCCTTAAATGAAATCAAAATGATAAAATTCACCTAAAACCACGATTGGAGGTTAGAAGGTGTACATAAGAAGAAGGCACTCAAAACAAAGTTCTTAGCTGCATGGGTAGAGGATATAAAATGAAAATTATAAAAAATATTCATATTATACTATACTTTTTTGACATGATATATGTCCTATGCCTGGGGGGTATGTTTAAGTATGAGATCATAGTGTGATGAGCTTAAATGATTATGGGTGTATTCTTTTTTGCATAGGTTGACCAATAAAAATAACTAGATTTAAAATGAATCAGTGTAGTTGGTGATCAATAAATTTAGCATAGAGTGACCAATAAAATCAACTAGATCTAGAATAAATTACTGTAGATGGCAATCAGTAAATTTACTATAGATTGGCCAATTAAATCAACCAAATAAATAAAATGAGGTAATATATATATATGTCTGAAAGTTTGCCATATAATTGACTGATAAAATCAACTAAATAAGAAAAACTAAATAAGTAAAACCTGCTAACCTTATACCTAAAACATTGGACTAATCAAGTCAACTGAACAATTATATATATATATATATATCATAGAATATATGTGTCAAGTTTATCTGAGAAAAGTAAATAGTCTAGGAGTAGGTACTGAAATAAACGTACATTTATAATGATTTATTTATAAGATGATTTCCTAAACCACCACAACTAAAATGCTACCTAATTTAATATAAATTAAATAATTTTTAATCTATCAGCTAATTGCCTGCTGTCATAAACGGTTTTAGTTAGGGTAAACCTCTACTTAAGTAATCTAACCATCTCATGTAATATTCTTTTGAAGGTTAAATGACAAAATCTAGTACTAAAAAAAAGGTTAAATGACAAAACACATTAGTATCCTATCATAACAGTAGATAAAATGTTAAGGAAGTTTCTAACAACCTTCAGCCATAAGGCATATATCATGCACTTAAGTTTTTTACCAAAAGGTAAAACTTGAATCATTTTAATTTATAATTATGATAAAATATTATTTATATTACAGTGTATTATAAAATTTGTTAAAATAACCCAAACACATGTGGTGATTTTGGACAATTGGGACAATATATTATATTTTTAGTATTTTTTCTCGCTTCCTAGCATTCGACAATTTGCTGATAGTCACTTTTGGGCCCCGTGAGAAACTTAACTGAATCACGCTGGGCGACTAAAGTGTTAAAGGAGATAAAAGATATATCACCCAATTATTCGGATTAAGATGAAGAGAATTATACATTACCTGACTCATTTTTATTTAAATTAACTGCATCAGGATAATTTCCCATGCAATGAATCTGTACTAAATATTCCAGTTATACTCATGAGAAATATGAAGCTACTGCAGTTATCCAATAAATAACAAGCAGAACTTGGGTTGCTAAAAATATATCTTTAAAGTGACCATACTAAATGGCTCCAGCAAAGTGGAAACGGTATATACCTTAAGAGTTCTAATATATACCGTATAAGTTTTTATTTTAACAGAGAATTCAGTCTCCACTTATTTATACTATGTAGTAACTATCAATAAGTTACAAGGGTAAAATTTATTTACAGCTGAAACATCTGAGAGCTTCTAGATCCCATATAAATGTATATGGCACATTCTTAATCGCATAAACTATGAGATCTTTATCTACTCTGATAGTAGTATAACAAAAGACTGATTTTTAAGTTAGGATCTTGTGTTAAGGTATATATATATAAATGAGTTTAATTGACTGATATAATTTTTTATAAGAATTCTACCGGTAATTTTAGGAATGACTTAGCATTTAACTTCTACTAGCTAATATCCATATACTTATGTATATACTAATTGTATTTTTACATATAATCATTTCATTTCATCTGAATGTATCACTGAAAATTTATAGATAACTACTGACTAAAATTTTCAAATTTACATATTATGAGGAGGTATGAATTAAGGATGTATCGCTTCACACTTTTTAGTTTCCTACAATATAGAGTATTATTAATATAAACATAAAAATGATTTTTTACCAGATCAATAGTTGCCATATTAAATATAAACCCCTATTCGTGCAAAGGTATAGGTACCTGCTATAAATATGAGGGTACCAAAGCTTAGATATTAGTCATTTAATGAACTTGAGAGAATTAGTTTCAATACGGAAAGGATCAATTTTGATAACTGGCTTTGACACAGATTTGGATGGGGATAGGACTAAGGATGAAGGATTATTGGAATCTAACCCTTACTAAGCTAGGTTTCTACTTGGACCAGTACCAAAAATAGAATGTGATTTCAAAGTGTTTACGCCTTTAAGGGCCACTATCCAACGTTGATTTATTCCAAGTTTACACTCAAAATCTCGAATTTGGGTAGGCGGTAAACGTAGGAGGTCGATTCAATCTGGAGATAAAATTTAAGGATTGCGTTTTAGGAGACCTTACCCTGATGGGGGGACCACTTTGTCTAAGGTGTTGATTTATCTTTTGGGATTGGGGTTAAAGGAAAATTCATGGAGTTTATAACTTGATGTAGTAAAGTGTGATAATTTATCAACTTGGTTATATAGTTTAGAGTTTAATTATAGCCTTGTTATACGCGGAGCTAAAAATAAATAATTTGGATGATAGATATGATAATTGGTCCACTAGTGCTAAAAAGATAGATCTGATAATTGGTAACGGATGTGATTTATTGAATCTTTACCTGATTGGCAGGTGATAAAATCAACCCACGATAAGGGTAGGATTAGGGTAAGGTTGATTTTGATTTCAGAGACTGGCGCTTGTTCTGAAACCAGATTTGAACGGCTCTTGGGGTCATTCGAAGGTAGGTGGCCAATCTTAATCTCGTGTCAGAGTTTGGGAAGGGATCGGCCTGGAAGGACTTCATAAGGATTGAGACCTGCTCCTTGCGCGCTCTCTTGCGGCGAGGTTTGATTCTAAGGTGAAGGGTTGGTGAGCTGGAATCCGTTAGGTCTGGGAAGAGCGTACGCAACGGTGGGAGGGCAATTTGGGTCGTATTTGATACTGGGCCACGCCCCAAATCAATCACATCGGGCGGGATGGGTGCAAACGCCGTACTCGAGGCTAGCAGCCAACCTAGGTTCGATCCCAAAGCTGGTTGGGTTGATGCAGTAGACATTAGGTCCATGTCAGTTTAAGGCTTAAGGTTGAAATAATTATATACTTTTCAAAGGTTGAGTTTTGAGGTGACGTTGAGTTGTGATTAATCAACTTAGATGGACACCTTTAAACTTGTTTATTGAATGAAAATGTATGACTTAAGCTAGGGGCTAAGATTGATGACGCAGTTAGATTTTAATCCCCAGATGATTGATTCCGTTTGGGGGTGAATGGTGCACAGATTGATCTGGGCTTCTAGAAGGTTTTGACATGGGTCCGCTTATTGCTCAATACGCGCTTTAAACTGTTAGTGCAGTAAATTGGATCAACTATAAATTTTAAATCAATTAGCATAAACACCAAATAATGATCCCTGCCCTCCAATATTCTGGACCAACAGTTTAATCCTCGCCGTTGCTTACCATTTACACCTTTCAAATCTTGTGGATGCAATTTCCCCTAATTAAACTAGCTTGTTATTGATATATGGCCGACCTCTCCCTTTAAACAACCCAATCTTATCGACACTTGACCATTCCACACTTAAGGTAAATTGTGAATTGGTGTCAAGTTCTTTTACCATAAAACTTACATCCAACCATTTAATTCACTGAATCCTATAATTCCTAACGCTTTATTTAGCACCCCATTATCGAGTTTTAGGGTACCGAAGTGATGAACCGAGGCCAAATTAGGGCCAAATTTCAATATTAAATTTAGCAATCGATCCCAACTTCGATTAGATTCAAGTAAAATGGGTATAAATTGGGTGCCGAAGGTAATAAACTGCTTACAAACCTTCTAGATTAAAGCGGATTCGCTTATTTATTGACCCTGACGAAGCTCAAGTCATCAGCTACAAAGCACCCAATCTAGATTTAGATAATTTAGTTGAAGGATCAGACTCCTGACCACTGACGAGGTGAATAACTCCAACCTTTTTGAAGCTGTTTAATTTCACAATTGGATCAGATGGTGTAATTTTGTAATTTCCATAGCTTTCAATCTTAAACAGTATAACCCATAATCATCTAGTAAAAGGAACTAAGCTGGCAAAACTATCCCTTGACTCAAGTTCCTATTAATCCATATCGGGTAGCGTGGCAGATTAAAATAATTTTGTATCTATCAAGTATGTTTTTTACTAAAACGTACCCAGTTATGAGGCAAAATTAAGCTGTACTGAGATTTCAGGTAATTTACGTAGTGATACAAATTCACCATAAGCAACATTATATATACCCTGTAAGTACTGCTCATCAGTCACATTCGTTAATTGATCTATAGCAATAAAACCTTTTAGCTTGCTGCTATATATCTAAAAGTATTTTCAAGTTAAAATATTTAAGATAGTGCCTGCCAATACTTCATAATCAAACTGATGAGAAAGCAGCAATATCCACTAACTCAGAACTCCTTTGCAACTATGGCAAAACGAAGTTAGGTGTGCCAAAATGCCCAACTATATAATTCGCCACTGTAGAGTTAAGAAATTATCTTATAGGCACGAAAAACTCAAGACAATATATAGTATTACCCATTGATAATATAGCATTTTACATCTGACATAAAGTTAATTTTAAGATGGGCCACTTTTTGAGGCAAGGTAAACCATGCACTAGATGACAGTATATTGGCCATTTTAAGGCATATAGAAGGTGTTTGTTGATAGATAAAGTTTCATCTAGTTATGAGAGAAACAAAATTTATTACTATCTAGGAAATATACGTTGCAATAGACATCTTATTTATCATAACATATTTAGACAAGCTCTGAGCTAGATCTGTTTCATAACTACTACTCCTTTCATATATACCCATAATTAGGATGATATTACATCTGATGCAGTTATTAGAGCATCCCAAAGGATATAACCCCATCTATCTGTTAGTAACACTGGCTTGTAAGGTGAGCGCCTATGAAAGTAGTTTACTTTTGAAGGGATTGAATTTATTTTAAACTAGGTGCGCCAATTATAAGCGATTAGTTAAGATAAAAACGAAAAAATATAAAATTCACTATGGATAACAACACACTCTTCCTTGACTACTGGCTAAATTTCTAACTAGACTATGGTCACTAGATAAATAACATATAAGAATAAAATTAGCTATATTACATAGGATATCACTCTAGCGATTAATATGGTCTCCTTTACCAAGGCAAACTCAAAGCTCTCAAGCTATAGTAGAGTTACTCACAACCATAACATAATTATTTAGGTTACATTAAATCTTGCACACCGCTTAGCCAATCTAATTTGACAACTAAACTTATTCAACATAAACGGGAAAAACTATTCATAACTTACTTATCTAAGGGTAGTTCAAGTTAGTATTCATCTAAAGCTCTATCCACAGAAGCTATGATATTAGTCAGCTCTTATCAGTCCTATATCAATTATAATATCCAGTAGAAAAAACTTATCTAATATCTTTGAAAGTTGAGCATGCTACAAGATTTAAGGGTAACTTATAACATTAATTTTATTGCTTAACTCAACCATTTACATCAATTAAAAAATCTAGTTACTTATCATTATACCAGCTTTGTAACTTTGCAAACAAATAAACCTGGTTAGGCTAATGAGCTTCCCATAGTTAAATAATCTAAGTAAGGGTAAGTTATATCAAATCTTAGTGATATTGGTTAAACTAAAAGAACTATAAATCAATTGAGTTGTTAAGAGTTATATTTTTCCCTCTTTAAGCTATTAGAGTGTCTATAGTCTTATAATCATCATATAAACAGTATGGTAAGTAATTATAAAAGTGCCATCTCAATACATTAAAATTTTAGTGTAATTTACACATAAAGCTTTAAACTAAGCTATAGGTGCATCTTAGATACAACGGTATAAAGGTTAAGAGGTGTTTGTTAATAGTTAATAATCACAATAGCTTTTAGGTTTAACTTTTAGTAATCCAAGATTGAGGTTTTTTAAGAAAAAATGATCAATGCTTGAAGGTTGAGGAGCCTATTTAGGGGTTGATTCTTGGGGTGTAGAGCAGCACATAAATAGACTAAGCTCTTCACAAACCTACTAGAGAACTGGAAGTTAGCACTACTAAAATTGACATTAACATTTTACCTGGTAATTAAACAGAATATGGACTTTCTAAAGTGCTTGATTATCATAGAAGTCACCCTTGAAAGGTAGCATCAGGTAAATTATAGAAGTCTTTTATAGTGGCTACATTCATCTTGATTCCAACAATGAAATTTGATATGAGGGTGCCTATAATAGAGATTTACACATTGAGTTTAGAATGTGTTACTATCAATTCAGATATGGGGAGTGATCCTTTTTGGTCACAGTTATGGTTTGGGAAATAAAATTTATACAGAAACAGTTAGAATAGTCTATCCTCCTACAATGTGAATATTATTATATAACAATTTTTCATAAATAGATATAATTAAACTGACCTGAAAACCTGCTACTTTTGCATGCCTTTCCCTAGACCAAATCTGGTCAAAAGTATGTATGGGTTCAGGTATGTTAGCCAGTTAACAGGTTTGACTACTAATTTTTACCCTTCTTAAATAATTTGATCCTCAGATCATGTCTGAATGATTGATGCTATATTAACACCTAATGTTGAAAACTTATATTATATTTATATCAAGACTTAATATAGACTAAAAAGTTAAAAGATTATAATTTCATTATATAAGAATCTGACTAGCTTAATAATAAGCTTTGCATTAAAAGTCAAAAAGTTGTTTGATTTTCATAGATAATTGACTAAAGTTGGTTTGAGATGTTTTCCAATTAAATTTTTTTATTTGTTTTACATGAGGATTTAATTATTATAATAATGCTGACTAATAATTAGTTGGATCAATTGCTACCAAAGCCTGTATGTAGTTTATGGATTGGACAAGTAGTCAATATCCAATTATGTACAAGGATTGATTAATCATAACCAACAAACCTTTAAGGGAAAATTATTTGAAACTATCCAAGTATTTAATCATGATGAATTAAGGGTAGTTAGCTACTAAGTGATGAGGCATGATATTTCAAGGGTATTTTTTATTATCTAGGCATGGATGCCTGATCTTTCAAGGATAGTTAGTTGTGACAGAAGAAGCTATATAACATGCTTTTTAAGGCCAGTTATCAGGGTATTAATACTGTTTTGGATTGTATAAAATGGTTTCTAATATATATTGTGCAACATTTATATTGTTCACATGCATCAAACAAGTAAAGCTTCAATTGAGCCAAAATGATAATAGTAAAGATAAATCTAGATTTTTTTAAACTTATTATACTTACTTTAATAACTTTTAGCATAGTTTACCTTATCTATTTCTCAACAGATCTTAGTACAGGTAATCACTTATCCATAGACTGGTTTAGATAGCTGTCACCATATAATAGTATAACCTTCTTCTTTAACATCTAGACAAGCATATAAGTTAGTAATATGACCAAGGTTTTTACACTGATGCCTAATACATGAAGATAGATTCTACATTATATTAAAAACATTGGAAGTTATCAACATCATATATGTAAGTCTGGAGACCCAACTTCTTGGGTTGAACTGGGAAAAGGTCCCTTATTGGAAGAAGAAGGGGACTTTTGCCCTGTAGAGCCCTTGGCTCAACTTGGGGACTTGGGACATGTGGTTGATGAAAATCGGGTAACTGAATTGGCCCTAAATGATACCTCCACAGTATCCCCCCTGGCTGCTCCTTCCTTTTTTAAAAAAATAAAGGAATTTTTCAGGGAGGTAATCCAGGCCAGAAGTCACCAAAAGCACCTCCGCCCTCCCCTGGCCTCCACCCCACCATCCCTTAATTCCTTGAAAAGGAAGAAAATTGACCTCAAAACTCAAGAAATGGTTTCTGAGTCAGGAAAACAGGTCTGGAACATGGAATCCGAAATTCTGGGTTCCAGGAATGCCAATAAAAGTTGATAATCCATTCTTAAAATTTTTTAAATAAATTCTTAAAAAATTTGTCAAGCTTGACCCTGGTGGAATCCACTCCTGCTGGCTCTTTGGTCTGATCAAATGCGCTCAAGTTTTATCAGTGAGGGTCCATCACTGGCGGATCAGGAAATTATGTTGCCAGAGCTTTTATGACCTGTGCGTAAGGGAGCTGATGACGTCCCAAGACCATGCTGTTCACCCATGAGTACATCAGCTTCCACTGTCTAGAAACACACCCATGACCCCCTTCTTTCCTAGTTTAGAATATAAGGCAACTGACTTTGGAAGGGGCAGTTGTCAGTTCATTTTCACTCTTAAGTTTAAATAAAAATGATCTTTTACCCAAACCTATTCTGTGAACTCCACCTCTTTTTCAAACATACTATTAATTAACCTAGTGAAGATTGCAGCAATCTGCATCTTAGGGCTTATGGTCGTTGTGTGGGTTTTCCAAGCCAGCGATCTGGCAGTCCACCAAATGGTGATTGCAATGATCAAAGTTTTAGTTATGGTTACACAATACCAATTTGCTGCTTTCAGAAGCTTTTTATTTTCTGCAATTTTCACAACAAACTGCTCCTCCCTCAGCACCTGGTGGACTAGCTACAGGTCCGCCTCCCTCTGCACAAAATAGTAAGAGAATTTTGACTAATTTGACCCGCTGATCTGCTGGTGGTTTGGCACAATTTTGGCGG
This sequence comes from Massospora cicadina, assembly GCA_022478985.1. Classification (NCBI taxonomy): domain Eukaryota; kingdom Fungi; phylum Entomophthoromycota; class Entomophthoromycetes; order Entomophthorales; family Entomophthoraceae; genus Massospora; species Massospora cicadina. The sequence continues at coordinate 18,142 of JAKSZP010012367.1, forward strand.
AATGAGGACTTCTCTTATAATCATGATTCTCTGTTTGGGGGCGAGAACAGTTGTCCTTGCAATTGCAAGGCGGTAACTAGGCACTGGAATATCCAGGCTATTTCCCTGAGAGCCAATCCAGCCCAGATCAGTCTATAAATTGATCCGCCATCCTGGCGATGTCCCTGACCCTCAACCCATCATAAAACCCCTCAATAGGTGCAAGGCAAAGCCCAGGACCTTCTGACTGTCAAATTGATTTGACTTGATTTGCAAACCTGATCAGCATTTCCAAAATTTTGAAGATTTAAGATTTTCAGAGTTTTTTTCAGATGAAACAGTACAAAAGTTTTGGAAAAAGACTAAAGTCACCAACTATAAGCCCAGGAGGATTAGTCATCCTCCTTGCCTCTCCCACCCTTGTAGATGCCCCTGCAAGACCCGCAGTTGCCCCCATTGCAGCCATTTGGTTTTCTAAGGGGCCTTTAATATGTGATTGAACTTTTATTTCCCTCATAAGAATCACAGGGGATCTCTCCTACAAGTGATCTGAACTGCTATGCCATTGACATTTTGGCCTTTCCACTGGGTTGTTACACACCCAGATTGGAGCACAGTCTTACTTTAGTCAGCAGGTTCCATGACAATATAGAGCATATAAATAAATAGAATACGGATTCTAATCATCCAGTCAGAACAGTAATATCCAGTTAGAGTCTAAAGGACTTGTGGACACACAATAAATTGTCTTACAAGATGTTGGGGTTGCAAAATGGCAGTCATCTTATAGGATTCTTCTTCAAAACATCTTAGTATCATATTAATGATGTGTATGAAATTATAATGGGAGAAATTAAAAAGTAATTACAAACAAATAAAGAATAAGAGTTGCTCTACTACATTATCCAATCATTCATGATAAAATAAGAAGCCATCCTTAAAAACTCTTTTATGACTGTCATGTATCCTAATTAAGGACATGATGAAAGATATCAACAATTTGACTCTATCAGCCAAATCACACCTAGATCTGAGAAGGGGGTTGAATTACCTTAATAAACACCTGTAGGAAGTTCTAGTCAGAACAGCTCAATTTGACTCTAGGAAAATTCCAATGAATCAAATTGAGCCTATGATACCCTGAGATGAAGTCCCACATCATCAAAATGATGGATCATCAGAAGGTCAAGGGACACCAACTCAAGGTGGCACTAGAGGCAGCAATTCAAGATGAACCTGAAAAAGGGTAAGAATCAAGAAGCTGCTAAATGATCAACATAAGTGACTATTAATTCTCACCAACTTGGGCATTCAACTCACCATTTTTGTCTTACCAAAATATGATATAAAGGCATTATACCATCCAGAATGCATCTCCTGACAAAGAGACGGCCTTATAAACTTATACCCTATTAATTTTTATTAATAATTTTTCCTTTTTGGGGTTTATATTGTTTATTGCAACATATAGAAATACCTTTTTTTACTATATTAAAGTTACGTCATTATTTCTATATCTCATTTTTGGTACTTGACTTCAATAAGCCATTTTGCTGTACTTACCATAGGACGGATACTCTAGATTATATGACCTAAGCGGTGACTTAGTACCATTTTAAACAAAAAATATACTGACCATTAGACTTAGTCATCTTCAAGTATAAACTTTTCAGGGATTCTTGCATAGCACCATAGTGCTAAATACGGAAGCCCTACAGGCTAGTGCTCACTATAGATAACTCAGCTGATGCTTAATAATACCTGCAGCTAATTTATTGCACCGTGTAATATAACTTAATTGATAGTGTCACCTTCTGGTTTTTAACAGAAATGGTGAAAGCTATCTTGAATGGGAATTTCACCCATCATCAAGATAGAAAAAGCTCAAGAAAATCCTATTAAGATTCCCAAATCTCATCGTCTTACTTTTATTTCCAATGAAGGAGTTAATGAGTTTTTTCGTTGAGTCATTAACCCAGGAGAAAGAGGCAACCGCAAAAGGGCAACATAAATCATGGATAGGTCTCTCATGAATCTGTATGAATCCAGTTCTCTCTCAGAGAGTTATGGATCCAGTATGAATCTCTCACTATATAGTTTAATTTTTACACCCCACACTTTATCATATCATGCAATTACTAAGAGTCCATAGTGAGAAACTTTATCACCATATCAATACTCAAGGGCCTTACAAATGGCCTATGAGCAGGTATCTAATTTAGCATACAAATTATAGGGAAGTACGCCGTTTAACCAAAGTGAACCTTTCATACATTATTCAGCTTCTTAGTCAAATGGGACAACTAATTTTGTTGTTATCAAAATATGTGGAGGAAGTTATGAAGCTCCTTCATAAGGATATCTTGGAGTCAAAAAAGATACCAAGCGACTACTTAATGTCTTCACTGAAGAGCCTCCAGCAACAAGAAAGCGAAGCTCATGGAAATATTGGGGTTTAATCTTCCACTAGCCGTCACTAGAAGGAAGAACAGATCTCCATCCTTAAGGAATGGCTAGAACAAGCCTTATAACTAATTGATGGGCTGGAGGCCCAAAAATCTCTGAGACATCATCAGTGTCCCAAAATACAATATAACAAGTATTTCAGCTTGAGCAGGATCTAACAAACTGTGTAACTCAGGTATCTACTCTTTCCATTACTGACAAACTCAACAAGTTGGAGAGTGACTTGAGAATCAAACCCAATTGAGAGGACAATAATCAAGTCTTTCATTACATCAATGAAGCTGAGAAACGATGGAATATTCTAACAGAGGAGTTAAAAGCCAAGACTGACAAGCCTTCTCAGAGCACCAAATGCTAGGAGATAAAAGAGGACTTAAATCAGCGCATTAGAGTATTGGAGACAGAACAAGCTTTTGCAAAACTACTGCTCATCCACTCACCAACAAATCCACAATCTGGACATCCACGTTAAGAACTTGAAAATCAATAAAGTTGTTCATGAAAGAGGAATCTATCTGTCAGAAGTTACACCAAGCCTTATCCTGGAGGAAATAATGAAACTTCTCAACCCTCTACAGGAACAATATGTTGACTCAATTGTCAAGTTGAACATAGCGACTTAGAACCAAGATTATCAAATATGAAGCTCCCAGAGTACACATCGTCACAGGATCGGAGACCACTACTTTTAAGCCTATGATAAAAAACAAGTTTACACCTGACAAAGAAATTATTACATCTTCACTATATGTTTATGAAGCCGCGATGGAAGTTGCAAGTAATCATCAAAAGGTTAAGCAGATTTTATCTTGTTTAATCCATATGGCTCAAGAGGGTATGGTACATCATATGGACGACCTGAATACCTAAAGAAATAAAGAAAGCGTTCAAAAAAGAAGTTGGATCAAAGCAGAGTCTGTTTATTAAAAAACAGCCTTTGTGAGATTTATGCTACGCTGAGATGAAACCCTTGCCAAATTTTCTGATTGCTTTTATATAGAGGCACAAACACTGTTGACCTTGAGAATGCTCACTCTGGAAAATGACATAGATGCTATCGTTGCTTGCTTACATAGTACCCTGACTTGGCTATGAAAATCACATCAATCAAATGAAGCTTCAAATCTGTGTTTAGACATCAAAGAAACCCTGCTCATGTAGTTAAAATAAACAAGAAAGAGACCTCATTAAAAGCCTCTGAATAATTTAGAATGTATATCATGGATGAAGCAAAGCCTAGAAAGAAGGAGAAAAACTAAGATGCAACTACTGCAAGAAGAACAACCATACTGAGAATATGTGCTTCAAGAGGATCTTTGCCCTTGGCAAACAGGGAAGAGGAAGGTAGGCTCAGGGTCAGGTTCCTCTAAAGCTGATTAAAGCAAAGTACATGAAGCAAAACATTGATGATTGCTATCTCTTTTGCATTGAAAATGAACCTTATGATGACAGTTAAGGGGGTTACAAGGACAAAGGTTATTACATTTTAGGTTCATTACTGAGATTGCTAATCCATATCAGTTGACGCCAAAATATCAACGATGACCAGGTTCCATAAAGCACTCACCTCAGTCAAGTCATCAGGGGCCCTCAAGTAATTGACATAGCCAGCAAAACTAATAAATACATTACCCTGTTGATCCAAACCCATCCTGAGTATGCACAGTCTCCTGTAATAAGGAAGAAGTACCAATACTTCACAAAAGCTTAATCCAACGTCTCACTCAAATAGGTGTTAGCCCTTCCACCGAAGTTTATGGATACCATTCCCGAAGTGGAAGTGGTAATTTATAAGTCTGAGTCATAATTATCTTGGACATGGGATTACCTATTAGTGTTGTGTTGTTCCAGCTCATCAATAAAACCAAGCTCGCCCCAGATCTTAATACTTCCAAGGGTACAGTATTATTGGTCCAAAAACACCAATGTAATAGGTGCATACTCAGCACTGCCAATCTGAGTTATCTCATTAGTATTTTCAGCTCCTGAAGTTGCCCTAGACAATAATCTATATGAAATACTCATCAGGACACAGTTATGATTAAATACAAAGGAGTCATTAACCTGACAGAAGGGTAAAAATCACTCCTCATCTATAAAATCCCCCTTTTACTTGATAATAAAGATTCCAGCAAGATAGATTTCTCTTACTTGGTCAAGGTCCTGTTTATGCTTTACCTTTGTGATATACTATTTAATGAATAAACTTAAAAGCTACCTGACTCAGTAAATTCAGCAGAGGGCATATCAATGTATGCCACCGAGGAGGTAAAAATTAAACCAGGAGTACAAAGAGTGATTTACACCAACTTAACCATGAGTATACCCCCAAACTTCTTTCTAATAACTGCTATTATCAATGGAGTAAGTAGGTTTGAACCAAGAGTTTTGCCAGGAATCCTCAATATAGCCTATCAACGGCCTATTGAGCAATTACTTGAGAACATAAAAAACAACTATATCCTAGTCAAAAACATCAAGAGTTGGAAAAAACAATTACTTCCCATTGATGGAATCAACAAGATACATATATTAGAACTCACTTTGACTTTGGCCTACCCGCCAACAATTTTATTTGTGATATACCACAAGTTCAAAAATCTGATAATTTAAATCAAAAGAACTTGAGAATGTGCCTCAGTTACTTATAGACTAACAGGATGTTTTTTTCGATGGCAGATGTCCACTATGGACACATGAAAGACTAAACTCATAGTATTACTTAATAGCTTTAACTCCAATTTGATCTAAGCCATATAAGAAGTCAAAGGCAGAGGAGCTATACTGAAGACTGAGCTCAAGAAATTATTGCATGTCATCTTAAATGTAACCTTCTATCTCCATGAACATTCCTGATGTTAATTATAAAAAAGGAGAATTGTTGTCACAGAATAGTGAGGGATTATAGGAAGCTAAACGGCCTCAATAAGAGACAGCTGTCTGATACCAAGGACTGATGATGCCCTGACCCAACTATCTGGCTTAAATTTCTTCTCTGTGATAGATCTTGACAGTGGTTATTAGCAGATGGATCTTTCATCTTAAGATCAAGAAATATGCGCATTGATATACAAAATGGATTATTCCAACCTACCCAGCTTCCACAGGGATTATGCAACGCTCTCGCCTCATTTTAATAGCCAATGGATCACATCAAGCAAGATCTTAAACAGCTGAATTATCATTTACCTAGATGACATAATGGTATTTTCCAAAACCTTTACCTATAATCTAGACCATCTTAAGTCAGTTTACCAACGACTGAGAGAGAATTATATCAAACTATAACCTGCAAAGTGTACCTTTTTCCAGCATGACATGAATTTATTAGGACATTCCATATTTCAGAAAGGAATTCAACCCTTGTACAATAAGGGTGAAGCAATCTCCAAAACGCCTGAGCCAAAGAGCCTTCAAGACATACAGGTAATCTTAAGGATGCTGGGATATTATCATCAATTTATCCATAATCATGCTCAACTTGCTGAACCTCTTGTCTGACTGCTTGCAAAATCTAACCTTTCATTTGGGGAGTAGAGCAACGAACTGCATTTGAGTTAATGAAGAGTTTTTTGAAGAGATGACCAATCTTATGACATTTGGACTATGGGAAAGCCATTCATCTTGTTAACCAACGTTCTTGACTTATCCATAGGCCCATTCTTTCTCAACTAGATGAGGATGGCACTGACCACATGTTGTTCTATTATAGCGAAACGCTTTCCAAAGCTGAGCAAAATTACAGCGTCATTGAGAAAGAGTGCTTAGATGTTCTCCTGGTGGTGAAAAATTTCTGGCCCTTATTGTACAGTACAAACATTACAGTTGTGACAGACTCCCTTCTCTAAAGTGGCTGCAAAGCATGAAAGATCTGACAGGAAGATTAGCCCTCTGGGCGTTAAAGCTTTATCACTATGACTATAATTTCATTAACGAGCTTAGAACAAAGCATATGAATGTAGATGGACTGACTCAACTTCCCCTACTATATTTAGATAATTGAGAAGCTGAACGGTTACACAACTTATTCATGAAACCAGACTCTTGATAGGACGAAGATAAACCAGTTAAGGAGATGTTAAAATGACAAGCTTGAAACAAAAGTTTCTCAATGGATTACATTGTAAGAAAGACTGGATCTATTGGCTACCTTACTTACGACCTTGGAACGGTTACTAGTTATAATAATGCCCACATTACCCTAGTACATGGAGGAGCCAGAAAACCCTATGAATGGATAAAGGATCACTGCTTTTGGTAAGGATTACTGGACTCTTTAGTGGAAGACTTAGATGCTTGCATCACCTGTAAAAAACATACGCTTCATTAGACCAAGTATAAGTATCATCCCATGAACCCAAAGCACCCATTTCACTCCATCAGTTTAGACGTCATAGGTCCACTACCTGAATTCACAGGAAGAAATCGATACATCATTGTAGGGATCTATAATTTCATGAAGTGGGTCAAAGAAATTGCCATTCCCACACAGACCGCTAAAGCTACTGCTAACTTTTTATATTAAAATATAGCTACTAGGCATGACTGCCCACAGGTACCACTATGCAATAAAGGGAAAGCTTTACTTCAATAGTTGTGAGGATCATAACCACCAGCATGGGAACTTGACAACTATTCTCAGCGCTTTACAGCCTTTCAACTAATGGTAATGAAGATAGAGTGAATGGGTCGTTGGTCTCAATAATATGCAAGTTGGCCGCTACTGATCCATTACACTAGGACCAATATCTAGAAAGTGCATTAATGACTTACCGGATATGTCTCCATCAAGTTATTAAATTGTCTCCTTCCAAGGCTTTAAGCGGAAGAAAATTTGGAATCCTGGCTTTATTAGCTAGTGAAGTTATCAGTGATAATACAAAAGAGACTGAGAAAGTTCTAAGAAGATTAGCCCAGAATATTAAAGAATTTCAGTCAGAGGCAATAAAGAATCTAGCCAAGATGATTACAAAAGAAAGGCAAGCAGCTAATGAAGACCATCAACCTTTTCCCAGCTTTAATATTTCAGACTTAGCCCTATATTATCACAAACTAATAGAGCCCCAGTGATGAAAATTAGATTCCATCTGGGATTGGCCATACATTGTCACGTACAATGTGGAGACAAATACATAATGATGACTTTGGAAACAAGTGTAACAATCAGCCGCGCAATAGCCAATTATTAAATTGGTACATACCTGCTAAGATTATTGAAGGGGGTGATGTCAGATACCAGGATATTGGACATTTTGAAGAATATTGACCATTCAGCTTCCTTGCCAGAATCGGTGTCTAAACCTAAGAAGGGGGTTAAAGAAGTTACCTCAAATGACCACATGGAAAATTGATAGCCATTACGGCTTAAATTGACATTAGTAAAATTCCATCAGACCAAAATGAGCCTAAGGTACCCTAAGATGGAATCCTGCCTAATCAAAAGAAGAAATTATCATAATGTCAGGCAACCAATACACTAGGTGGCACACAAGGCAGTAAATTAAGATGAACCCAAGAAAGGGTAAGAATCAAGAATCTGCCCTATGATTTACCTAAGTGATAACAAGTCTTATCCAACCTGGTACATTCAAAATATATTTTTGACCTATCAAAAATGTGCTACAAAGGCATTATACTATCTGTAATTATTTGCGTGACAAAGAGCCTCCCTTTTGGATTTCTCCCTTTATTAAATTAATTACTCTTTTCCTTTTAGGGTTTATACTGTTATGTATGTCATATAAAAACCCTCCTTTATACTACAATAAAGTTACGTTGTTAATTCTACATATTGGTTTGGTACTTGGCACCAGTAAGTCTATTTCTCCATACTTACCATAGGATGAATACTTTAGATGAAGGGACATAAGTGGTGACTTGGCACCCCTTAAAATAGTAATTTACTTGGTGCGCGTCATAGATGGCTTCAAATATTGACTATTGAGCTTCTTGGGAATGGCACCATTAAGCTAAAAAATGGAATCTTAAGACTACATAAAAGAAATGCTGCACTACTCCTCGCCCACAAGATCAAGTGATTCTTTTTTCAAATCCTTTTATATGGTTAGTGCTGATATCATAAGCCCTCTAGCTTGAGCATTTAAATTTTTAAATTTTTATTTGAAGTGGGCCGACCTGGGGATGATACCACACCAATTAGGGAAGTGAAGAAAATGGGAAAGGAGGATAAACCTGAAAACCTCCATGCATGGCGTATGATAGGCCAGGAACTCCATGGACCGCCTTTGCTATTTGCTATCTCAGTTTGGGGCATTGGTGCGCAAAACCAACACAGTCAAAATCGTCCCCTACCCAAAGTCCATTACCAGGATTGAACTTGGGAGGCAGTTCTAGCTTGAGCATTTATTTTTTTTATTCGAGGTGGGCTGACCTGGAGATGATACTGCACCAATTAGGGAAGTGAAGAAAATGGGAAAGGAGGATAAAACCCAGAAAACCTCCATGCGCAGCATATGATAGGCCAGGAACTCCATGGACCGCCTTTGCTATTTGCTATCTCAGTTTGGGGCATTGGTGCGCAAAACCAACACAGTTAAAATTGTCCCCTACCCAAAGTCCATTACCGGGATCAAACTTGGGAGGCAGTGGTAGAGGGTCCATACTCTAGCTTGAGCATTTAATTCCATCAATTCTTCATATTGGCAGCTGACCATCTTATTAAACAAATTGAAACTACATCCCTTTATTCAGCTTCATCCAAAGCTACCGTTTCATATATATAATCATATCATTACCCAACAAAGGTGCCCTGAAATAATCCTCTAAGATAAGACAAGTCTTTTGGTCATCACTGATGCAAGACTTAACTGAATTAATTTATCCATTTTCCGTGTTTACCACTTCTTATCATTCTACAATCAATGGGATGGTGGAGCGAATTAATGCTACTTTAATCTCAACCCTTTGAAAAATGGCCACAAATGACCTTATACATTGTCCAAAATAATTACCCAGTGCAATTCTTGATTACCATATTAACCACCATCAAATCATCAAATTGCCCCTATTAAGCTTTGTATTGAAAGAATCCTTTTTTGCCCTCCAAAATACAACATATGCTAGACCATGATTTGACCAAAACCCTGAAATCTACCATGAAAGATATTGCTAATGAATTTTACTTAAGCTCTGGACTCAGCTAATCTGTCCGTTACCACATCTAGAGAGACAAATCATTTAATGTTAAAATTGTCCCCATATATACCTTCAATTCAGGTGATTTGGTCCTATTTTTCCACCACCATCTAGGTGGAAGAGACAAAAAACACCTTCAAATTGTTCAGGACCCTATAAGGTCATCTATAAAAGGGAAATGAACATTTATTGTCAAGGTCACCCAAGGTACAGTGGTAAAGCAGGTATTTAGTCAATATTTTTGACTCTTTAACTCACTCAGCCAAGATCTAGAAGGCGGAATTGTCATTATTTTGGCCCTATCTACAAATTTGATCACCTCTAGTGTTAAATTTTGAACCTTATGCAAAGGACAAACAACCACTTCTGTTAGGGTAAAAACCAAAAATTGAATACTGAGTACCTTTAATTTAAATAAAATAGGATGCTACCAAAATTGATGAGAATGAATCAGATACAAACCTTTAAATTTCTTGAAATCTTTCCCAGATAGTTAATTATCTATCCTTTACAATTTAATACCTTGGATTTTAGTAATTATTAAAGTTTATGCAATATTCTTAATTGATGATATTTTTATAGCAAAATACAAAGATATTTAATAATTATGGAGCTTATACCCTTAAATATTATTTAATTTATCTCAAAGTTTAGATCTTATGCCAGGGATCATAATTTTGCCCAAAACTTTTATGGATGGTTGGAATTCATCACCCCACTTCTTGACAAAGTTTCTAAAACGACTTATGGATGGTTTCAAATATAATGTTCTGGGAAAAAACAACTAATTACCTATAAAGCTCTAAAGGCATGCATGAGAAGTAGGAGTCAAGATTGGCTAGGCCCAAATTTTCAACATCAAGTGATAGTACCCTTTGGCCTTTTTAGTGTAGTAAGCATTGATGTTGGGCCTTATACCAACTGGACTTAATGGACATATATATAATTTTGGCAATAATTCATTTAATAAAATGGTTTAATCTATCTATGACCAGAAGTTATAGCAAAAGCAATCTCTCTGTTTGTTTTAATCCAAGTTTCAACCAACATAGATGTCCCAGGATCTTTTTCTCATAGGATAGACTTACCTTCACCTCATATATATGCAATTGCTGAAATCTTTATTAGCACAACTAAAATATTTAGTGCCTCTAACAGACCCCTAATTAATGAAGCAGTAAAACACCGAATATAACTTTTAGTATCTATACTTAGGAAAATAACTTTGACTGATACTATGGGGTGAAATCACTACTTACCCATTACATTTTTACCTTATATATCTGAGCTATCAATGCATCATCAACGTGCCGCCCTAACAGGCCCTTTTTGGGAGATAACTTAAGTTTCATTGTAATTTACAACCTCTTTTAGAGATGACAGTGCCAATACTTCTGAGTTAAACGTGTCTATTGGCTAATGATGTTATATGGCTACATGAAATTGAACCAGGGCTATAATATCAACTACTACTATAGAGACTACTCAAATTACTGCACAGCAACTGCAATCACCAATTGCCATCTAGGTGATATTGTCCTGTTTTACCATTATTGACCTGAAGGAAGGCCAAAAAAACTATACCTTTTGGTCTGGACTTTACATGCTATCTATAATGCATGATTGAATATGCCTTTGCTGACGTTTACCAGGGACTGTAATTTTTGTATTCATGGAATATCTCTATTAGTCTATGTTCCATGAAACATGATCTTGAAGGGGGGCGCTATTGTGGTTCAAGACAAGGAGTGAATTGCTCCAATTTTCCCAGCTTGAGGGTTTACAAGTCAGGTGTTTATTACTGGAGCCACTCATCAACTAATAAATATACCAATCGCCTCAATCAAAAACCATAATAATCAAATATTAGTTAAGAAGCTATATTCAGAAGAACCTTCACCAAATTATCAAACCAGAAGTTTCTAATCAAAGAATTGTACAACTTTCTAAATGCCTCATATAATGCTTGTATGATAATAGAAGATATTGTAGTAAAAGAGGTAAAGTAATTGAAGAGAAGGGTCCTTGAGTAAGAACAAGAGGTAAGACCCTGTGCGTGGTAAAGGAGATATCCAGAAATCCAACAAGCAAAATATAAGATAAGTGGGACCATCTAGTACTAAAAAATATAGGATAGGAGTATATACTCAGTTTTCATTTTATTATCTAACTTAAAGATCCAAAATAAGGGAGGATATCCCAGTGGAAGAGTATGGACCCTCTACCACTGCCTCCCGAGTTTGATCCTGGTAATAAACTTTGGGTAGGGGATAATTTTGACTGTGTTGGTTTTGCACACCAATGCCCCAAACTGAGATAACAAAAAGCAAAAGGCGGTCCATGGAGTTCCTGGCCTATCATATGCTGCGCATGGAGGTTTTCTGGGTTTTATCCTCCTTTCCCATTTTCTTCACTTCCCTAATTGGTGTGGTATCATCCCCAGGTCAACCCACCTCAAATAAAATTTAAATTAAAGATCCAAAATATAGATTTGAGAAATTAAATATTTTTTTATTTTTTGTCAACTAATTTTAAGTAACATATTGCTAATCTTAATTTTACTGATGTTTTACCAAAACCTTCTTGTTATATGTTAGTGAACTCTGGTTTCCCAAGTAACTGTTATAAGATTCACCCCAATGAGCTTAGCTAGAACTCCAAATTAGTCAATCTCCATGAACTAGTATTATCCACTCTGGGTTAACAAATATATAACTCCAACAAATAATTTACTCATAAGTTCTTTATAAAAAACTTGTAGTTTAATTTTTTTGTTAGGCTCACAAAATCAAAATTTTTTAAAGGTATAAGGTGGCAGGTGAGTATGATTTGCTAGTAGGATAATATTGTGTAATCAGATATTCATTCTGATAAAGCATTATTATCCTCAAAGAAAAACAATAAAAAAAGCCTTTTTTATGTCATATTTATATATTATGATAGTGAAAAACAACTTTTTACCAACTAAAAGTTGACTAGTTGTTATTTTAAACAAATGTTATATATCACTTGAAGGCACAAGAAACGTCAAACATGGGAGTTGCAACATTAACATTATGTTTATATTGAATGCAAGTGAGGTTCAAGGAGAGCTTCTTATAGGGAATAAAGAATGCAGAGTTTAGAGAATTAGCTTATATAAACTTGAAGCGTTATATAACTGGGTAAGAAAGCTTATAGTAGGGGTTAGTGACTCACATTAATGTAGCAAAAGAAAATGCCTTTAAATTTTTTATTTAGAACAAATTAAACCTCTAAATGAACATTTGATTATTCTGGTGGGTATATATCTTTAAAATTTCTAACTTTGAAAGATTCATTTAATAAAAAAATTATTTTATTAGTATGATAGTTAACTTTCTATATAATTTACCTTAAATATTTCCTAAAATAGTGTGTTTCACAAAATAACCAATGTCAATTATGGTATTTACATTCTTAAATGCAAGTGGCCTCAAGTAATTACTTTTTGATCCTGGTGAAACTCCCATCCATGCATAGGGTTGTACCTCACAGTTACACTGGTTATTCATCATATCTTGATGTTTTTTGATCTGATGGTGTAGTTGGAAAATATTCTGACCCTCTGGAGTGTTTTACTAACCGTAGTCTAATTTCTCTGACAATCTGGTACAGCACCTTTATTAAAACCAAGAGAACCACATCTTAATTTTTTTCAGCACTAGTTGTGCCCAACCCAAAAGGGGGAGCCGCCACACATCTTTATTTGCAAATGAGCCAAACAAAGAGATTTCATAATAAAAATCCTAATATAGCCCCTAAGTTATCAACCTAGGAAGCCATATCAGATGGTGAATAAGCTTTGTAGAAACTTTTTTCCGGCGCCTGCTTTAGCTGGCAGACCATGGCGGACAACATTGGGGTAGGAGCATTAGTGACATATGGCATAATAAGGTATAGTTGTGTATTTTCTCCATTTATGAGGCCAGCAGTGTCCAAAGACTCAATGTATTGAGCAAATTGATGCTTAGCAAAAGTGATGAACGCAGGAACACAAGTGAACGACTTAATGCGCTGGTGAATTTGGTGATAATGGGGTCAAAAAGAGAAGTTTTTGATGCGTTGATGCAAGCATGGCTTGCACAAAAAGTGAGCTCTTCAATTGATATTTTGCATCTTTCTTAAAATCTTGGGGAAAGTTTGGGATAGAAATACCTTCCACAAGAAGTTCCATTGCCTCATGAAGTTAGAAGTGGAGTAGGGTGTTGGCACGGCATCTGAAGCTTCAACTGCCATTTTATTTAAATTTTTATGATTAGAAAAACTGGTTATTAAATGGAGACAGCAAGAGAAAAAATTGGGGGGGTTGATTAAAACTCCTCTAAATCAAATTCTGGCTTGACATCAAACAGACAGTCGCTATCATCAATCCAGTCAAGACATTTGAATGGATTAAGCTTGGCCAACACTGGGCCAGCCATCAGAATTGGAGCAGTGGCAGGAGCTCATTGGTTGTGGACCAATGATGTAAAATTTACTCTAGGATGATTATCAGCTGGCAACCCAGTAGCTTTTTTACTGCACAGGTTTGATTTCCTTGTGCAGTTTGTTGCATTGTGTAGAATGTATTATGAATAGATAATAGTATGGAGACTATTATCTGTAGTTGAGATTGAACTATTTTTTGGCCCAACGCTTGGCCAGTATTTCTTATTAAATACTCTTGAAGTTGTACTTGTAGGGATTCGTTCCCTATACCCTTGTCCACCCAATCTTCATTAAGATACCCTGGTGACAGTCTCTCTTGGCCCAACACACAGTTGGCAGCTATCCCTGATTGTGTTTCATTCATCTCTAGATACCTGCTCGTATCTTTACTCTTCTCTCTGAGAGTCTTCCAATTATTGTGTTCTGCAATAATATCCTTGATATAGAACAACACAATAGAAGATGATAGTCTAACTATACACCAATTTGATAATATAACTCTAAACACTGTAGATATTGTTTTGGTAGATAATAATAATAATGTTTCTTATTATAGTAAATCCTAGGGAATTATATAGTGGGAGATTCAGCTGTCTAACCCTCAGTTGAAACCTCTTCGTTGAAACAGCAGCTGTTGCCATTAAATCACCCATCCTTGTCTTGGCAGTGATGGTCTTCCCCATCCTGGCTAGGATTCCATCATTGGACATACTCGTTACCTCAAATGGAAAGAGTCAGAAGACGTGTCCCTAATTTTTTTCTCTTGATCCAAGCAAACCAGCCATAATTGGCTAGCAACCTGCTTAGGTAATGGGACTTATTACCCATTATGGCAGGTCACTCACCAACCAATCAATTTGCTAGTTGCAGGTGGAATCACTCACCTTGTAACTTACTATTCATTCCCAATCAGTCAGTGATGAAACTGACCGATTCCAATCAGTACACCTGATAGTTAATCACTATCAGATGCCCCTATTTCGTTGGCAACTCTGCCTGATGAGAACTTAAGTATTCATCTGTATCAATCCCTCAACGGATATGACCAGGCGAATATCCCAAAATCCTTTAAACGTAGTTCCTCCAAAACTTGGGCCAACCAATTTCTGATTCAATTAGCCTTAGGGAATTTTCCCCTAGTGATACCAGGTAATCTAACAGGCTGGGAATATGGGCAAAAATCCCAATACATCCCCCTCTTGCCTAAATTTCCAGTGAGAAAAGGATTGGGGCATGAGAACACCACTTCAGACACTTGGTTGAATACTTCATTGGTTCAAAATGGTGTACACTCATCAATACTCAACGCTGCTTGGGACAACATTCAGCATATGGCATTCTTCCTCTTCCTCCTCGCTTCCGCCTTCTCAGAGCGTGGTCCCCACGACTTTCTGTTGTGCTGGGCTGATCAATTTACTTGTGATGATATTAGTCCCAGAATCCAGTTTCCCCCCATCAGGGTATATTACCCACTGTCATATTCAGGATTCTTGGTCTGGCGTCCTTGATTTTCTGATTTTCTCCTCATCCTAGACAGGAGACTCTTGCCATTGATGTATGTTTTGCAGCTTAATTAAGAATACTTATTTCTTATTTTGCCCTTGT
The DNA here is from genome assembly GCA_022478985.1 of Massospora cicadina. Lineage (NCBI taxonomy): Eukaryota > Fungi > Entomophthoromycota > Entomophthoromycetes > Entomophthorales > Entomophthoraceae > Massospora > Massospora cicadina. The sequence goes on from JAKSZP010012367.1 coordinate 33,796, forward strand.
TATTTCGCTAATAACCTCTTGGCAGAAGTCATTGTTAATTCTTCCCTTGCAGATCTTAATTCATTAATTTTGAGATTAATTTCTCTGAAATTGGAGCTTAATGGATTATAGAGTTCATAATTTCAACTACTATATAAGTCGGACATCCCCTCTCTTGTCCAGCTCATATGTCAAATTCCAAGTCTCACTACCAGCAGCTCCTCAATAGTCTGTCTGATTCAGACCTCCGTCTCTTCCAGCAGATGAGTTGGGATGCTCAATGGAACCTCTTTTATGGCCCTTCCAGGACTCATACGCCTAGTCTGCGCAAGCAGATAGTCCTTCCATCAAATTACTGGAAACGGTAACTAATCCCTATGAAACCAGGCTAACCATCATTTGAACAACTCTCAGCCAACTCTTCCTCTGCAATCAATTCCATAGTTGGACTTCTAAACTCTCCTGGATTTGGCTTCCTTTTGCTGATGGTCCAAACATCATCATAGATGCTCAAGAGATTATGCCAGTTGCTCTGGATCGTTCATTTCTGGCTGCGTCAGACCTGCTCCCTGAGTTCCTCTTCCAACTTGGTCAATTTTACAAACTACTGTTCTGGTCTCCAAGCTCTCAATAAGTAACAGTATTCACTTAGAGCTCCCCTACGCTGAACTCTGGGCCCAAGTCACCAAGGCTTTGACTTTAGCGCTGAATCCCTTTGATCTTGATAACCTTCTGGATTGGGATACTGCCACTTATGCTCTTCACTTTGCTGGCCAAGTTCTTTGAAGTTGGTACACGAAGCTTCCAGCCTTGCATGGGTTCCACCATTTGTTCAGCTTTAGCTTCCACAAAACCCTAGTCACCGCTTTCAGGATGCAATCTGCTCTTTACACAGCTACCTCTTCTCTGGCACTTCCCATCGGTATCTTCCACTGATGGCAGTAATAGGGGGCATGATTTGGCAACCCCGTTGAGCATTCCTTCTTTGTTGCTGGCCCACATGTCCGGTATCCCTGATGAAGCCCATTAGCAGGCGCTCAGGACTAATCTTCTGGCTCCAGTGCCAAATCAGGATTATTTGGGGTTGCTTGCCAATGGCCTCTTTTTATACTGTTGCTTTCCTCCCCGCTCTGGGGTTTCACAATTGGCTTCCTCTGATATCTCGATTTCCCTTCCCCTAGTTGTTTTTTTCTTAGGGCTCAGTGTCCGCTCAACAAACGTGGTTTTGTGTAGGTCTCGCCCTCACTAGCATCCAATCGAATATCAATTTTGATGGGTTGTTTATTCCTACCGTGATTCACTATCCCTCTTCCAAGAGGTGAAATAGGCGGAATCATCCCTATACTGAGGATGATCAACAAAAATAAAAATTATAAAAATATATTGGCTGTTTTATCTATGCTGTCTATACTCTTTTTTTTCCAATATCTTTTATCAATTTTTTATCTTTGTTCTTATTTTTCCTATGGGACTTGACCTTGTTTTGGTTCAGCGGTCCATCTTTTCTTATTTTTCCCCCCAAACTGGGTCCTGGGTACTTAAGCCTGCCAGTTTTCCATGGTTCAGAGGTCCTTTTTTCGGACTTAACCATCTAGATTAATTCAGAGATCCTTTTTTCAGACTTGACCTAATCATCAGGACATGACCAACTTAATGGTTCATTGGTCCTTTGGGAACTCTTTTATTTTTTCATCAATCCAATGCTTTAGATACCTGGCATGGACTTGATTTACAACTCTTCAATCCAAGAGATTCTTGACAGAGTAAGCATCAGTTGCTGTCTTAGCGATTACTTTGAACGGACCCAACCATAATGCATCCAATTTGTTTCTTCATCCAAAATCATGCATATTGCAATAGGCAACTCTTTCCCCTGTTCAATATTTGGCTTAGGCTAATTGGTTCTTGTCGTCTGTCAATCTCGCTCATATCCTTTTCTTCAAGGTTGTATTGAATGCTTGAAATTGCATATTGATCAGGATACTTGTCAGTCAATTCAGGTATTGCTCGGTACTCATCCCCAAAGTAGGTTCCACCACTGAATATAAAGATTGGTGACAACGTGGCCTTTCTTCTGTATAATAATTCAAATGGCGTCTTTCCCGTTGCCATATGATGACTAATGTTGTAGGCAAACAACACTGAACTCAGGTACATTCCCCATGCAGAAGTTCTCCCTGTGACTAGCTTCCTTAGCGTCATGGCCAGCGTCCCATTGACCCGTTCTACCAGTCCATTCATCTCTGGCCAGTATGGTACTGACATGACTCCTTGGTTTCCAATTTCATTTAACCTCAGGATCATGTGAGATGTGAAGTTGGTTTCATTGCATTTAGCAGGACCTGCAGACATCTATGACAATATACCACTTGATCCAGGATGAACCTCGCAGTACTGGTAGCATCTCTCTGGTTAGGGCCTTTGTCTTGACCCATATCATCAAGTGGTCGATGGCAACTATAATGTACTTGACTCCTCCTGTGCTTATTGTCAGCGGTCCCATCGCAACAATGGACACCTTACCAGGCAAATCCATGGCGGACCAGTCAGTATCCAATTGTATTCTTGTGTGGTTTGTGAAGCTGGCACTCCAAACAACAAGCCAGATAATCCATGACATCGTAGTTAATTGATTCCCATTAATAATACTGGTGATTATGGTCATTTTTTTCCTCAGGCCTCCATGCCCAACAACCTTGTGAGCTTCTTGTACTATCGCTGCTCTTTCCAATGGTTTTGAGAATAATAGCCACTTCCCGTTGATCATCTTGAATACTTATTCATTCATAGTCTCGGTGTTTTCCATCACTTTCTGAAGCGCACCTTGGATTTCTTGGGGCTCGTCCCCAATTCTTCCTTCGACCATTCTCTGTAATAGCTCATCCACCTGCAGGTATACCAACTGGACCATTGGCAACTGCAATAAGCCATCCTCATTCTGATGAGAAGCCCCCGCTTGGTGGACTATCTCATAAATCATAAGCCTGAAGCTTAAGTGCCCATTGGGCCAGTCATCCTTCTGGTTCTCTTAGATTTTGTAGCCAACGCAGCAAAGAGTGGTCTGTTACCACCTTAAAGTGCATTCTGTGGATGTACACCTGAAACTGCTTGCATGTGTATATGACTGCAAGGCATTCCCACTCAGTCACAGTGTAGTTTCTCTCAGCGGCTGAGAGTGTCTGGCTCACATATGCCACCGGATGCTCGTCCCCAAGTTTGTCTACTTGGCTCAGTATGGCGCCAATCACCATCAATGAAGCATCAGTTTAAATGATAAACTCCCAATCAAAATTTGGATATTTTAGAATTGGCGAATCTATCAAATACTGGCGTAACTCATCGAAGGAGTCCTGGGCCTCTTCATTCCATATGAACTTTTTTTTGGATCCTTTAATAAATGGAATAATGGCTTGGCTATTTGGCCAAAGTCCCGAATAAATCTTCTATAGTATCCAACCATCCCAAGGAATACTTGGATGTCTCAGACACTCTTCATCACAGCCATCCATTCTATAGCTGCTATCTTCTGGGTTTGCGGCTGCAATCCACTTGAGTTGATTATAAATCCCAGGTATTTCAACTCTTTCTTGAAGAAGTGGCATTTCCTATGCTTGATCTTCAGGTTAGCTGCGGACAGTTGCTTAAATACTTCTTCCAACTGGTGCAGGCGATCAGTAAACGTCCTACTAAACATGTTGATATTGTCCAGATATACCTGGATGCACAACAACTTCAAGTCGCTTCATATCGCATCCATGGCCCTCTGAAATGTTGCAGGCGCATTGCAGAGACCTTGGGGCATCCTCATCGGTTGGTATAGCCCCTGAGCGGTAATAGTTGCACATTTTTCTTGGTATTCCTTTGGCAAGTCAATCTGCCAATATCCTGAGATCAGATCCATCGCGGAGAAATACTTCGCTTCTCCTAAATGATCCAGTGCATCGTTGATCCTCAGTAGGGGATACAAATCCTTCTTTATAATTTTGTTCGGCCTTTAGTAGTCAATCACCACCCAGTTCAATCCATCCTTCTTCTTCACGATCAGAATCAGACTCACCCTGGGACTTGATGATGGAACTAGAAGCCCATGCTTCACTAGTATGCTGATTTCATCCTCCACTACCACTTCAGCGGCTTTTAATCTTCAGATTGGTCTCATCCTTATCAGTAAATTTTCCCCCAGATTCAACCTTGTAATTACATCTCGTGTGCATCCCAAATTGTGGTTGTCCTGAGTGAACACTTCCCAATATTTCTCGAATAGTTCAAGCACCTCCTCCTGCTGGCCTTCTGGAAGATCAGCGAACTGCTCTCAATCAACCAATAGGTTGATACTTTTGGCTACCCTAGCCAGTAACACCCCATTTTGTTGAGAGACCAAAAATTGTGGAATCTTCTCAATTCGGCCGTCAGGATCAGATGTATAAATGTGATGATCTGATTCCTCTTGATCTTCATCAGATTTTCACTCAAATTCGCCAGGAGAACTCAAATTTCTCCATGGCCCGGCATTACTATCCCAGGAGCCACCCATGGCTTCACTCTGGACTTCTTCCAGGGGCTTCTGACCTCCCCATACAACAGCTCCAGAATCTCCAAAGTCAACCCTGTGTTGACTATTATCTGCGATCTAGCTGGTATGGTCCTCTCATTCTTGACCTTTAGTGGAATTCTCCAGTTCTCTAGGATTTCCGCCGCCATTTCACGTCACTTCCTACCAACTAATTGGTATCAAATTGGGATAATGCCATTGTGGTATATCAGATTACTGAAGTTGTTTCTCCGATTTAACAGAGCTTCACCGTCCTTCTGGTATATAATGGTAATGTCTGAACCAAGATGATCAACGTACTATCCTCAAAGTTACATTTAACTCCGTACTTCCATAGAAACTTTGTTATTATCAGGATGTTGTAGTTTTGGTTTGCCAAAACTATGTCTGGTGCAGATACCACTAATGACTCGAATCATAGTGGCAGTGTACTATACGCTCCACAGGAAATGGTGGTATTAAGCCCAGCTTTCCCATATTATCTCTTGTGCTCCAAGTTCAGCGAGATCTTCATCCTCTTTACCAGCTTGGTTGAGACAATATTGATGGGTGCTCCGCTGTTGACAATCGCCCTCACCCTCACTCGATTCACTTGTATATCTATATATGTACACTCAGAGTATTGTAATATAGTATTTACTGAGTGAATGGCGGCGTTATTAGCCAAATCTAGGGTGTGAATAATTTGTGATGATAATTCAGGAAACGATTCCTTTATTGCTGAGGGGGATAGACAGATTGGCCTCATCTAAACAGACATCTGATAACTCTTCAGGATTCTTGCAGTTTAAATCTTCTCCGCCAGTTGTCAGGCATATGGCTGGGCAACTTCCTGGATTATCTCGGGGTCGATTCTCTTTGCCCTGGCTCTAGTCATGGCATTCACATCCATATTGACCACTTGATATAGCTGATCCTGCTCATTGTCTATGAACAGATTGCTAATGTTGATTTCTTCATTCATGATATCAGGAGGAACAGGTTTCTCCGCTGCTCTAGACTGTTCCTTGTCTAGGCCAGTGGGCCCTTTTCCCAAATCCTTGGTAGCTGCTGTCTCCTTGGCCTGGACCACGTTAATCTGATCCTTTAGCTTTTTACAGTGTACGGCAAGATGTCCTTTCATGCAACACTGATAGCAGACCTTCTCTTTCTTGCTTAACCATCTGAATTCTTCAGGCTTATTTCCTGGCATGGTTTGATTGGTAGCCTCCTTTGCTCCTTCATTTCCCTTCGTGGAATTCAGATTTTTCAACAGATTGGACTTGAAGCTTCTATTTGGGGCATCAAATGCCACTCCCAAAATCTTCAGGTTGTCTACCATTTGTGAGGTAGTTATTTCCATCGCAAACATGGAAGACATCATATGATGCAAATCATAATAGGGCTGAAGGGCTGCTTGCAAAGTGATTCTAGCATCAAAGTCATCCAATACTTTTGCTCTGGCCAGGATCTGCAACTCCTGGTAAAATCAATCCGCGAAGCTAGCAAGAGACTCATCTTTATGGAACGGAATTCCCATAAATACTTGCTTGCGTTTTGACATGCGTGTCAGACTCCCAAACTCCTTCATGATGGCCGCCTTTGCCTCGGCATATGACCAGCTGTCCCCCTCCAGGTGGGGTAACACTAAGTTTTGACAGTCAGTGTCCAGGCAGTTCATGACCATCAACGCCTTTTGACAATCTCTGTAGCCATTCATGGCTATGTCAAACAGTCAGAAAAACGCTGGGGCGTTATCCCAATGGAATGTTGGCAATTTCAGCGTTGCTCTAAATTCCTCTAAGTCATTTCTGGCTGATTCTCTTGGTTTGGCTACTCGGCTAACTTGAGGAGTGACTTTGGGTATCATCTCTGAAATGGCATTAAAAGTGGGCAGCATGTTCCTTGGGATATTCAACTTCCCAAGTATTGTGTGAAGACTTCTTTCTTCAGCATCGCTTGCCATATTAGGCTCACAAGCACATCTTTGAGCTTTAAGTTCCTCCACTTGTTTGATTAATTTCTCGATATCTGCACTGAACTTTCTTAAACAAACGCGATCTGCTTCTCACTCCATTTTCAGGTATAGGACCTCTCAAATGAGGTCCCCTTCTTTCTTCTTCAATGAGTTTACTTTGCCGAGTAACTCGTTCCCAAAGTTGGCTACATTCTCTACTCCTTCCTCCACCTTGGCGACTCATTCTTCCAAGGCTGCAAACTCCCAATGGTCCACTGAGTTTAAGGCATTCTGATTTACAGTGACAATCTCAGTCCACAGCTTGCGTAGTTCTTCTTTGTATGACATTATAATAGATTCTTCACTCAACTACCCCTGTAGTGAGCACCAACTTTTAAAAATTTTGCTCTAGGTTGATTATCAGCTGGCAACCCAGTAACCTTTTTACTGCACAGGTTTTGATTTCCTCGTGCAGTTTGTCGCATTGTGTAGATGTATTATAATTAGATAATAGTATGGAGACTATTATCTGTAGTTGAGATTGAACTATTTTTTGGCCCAACGCTTGGCCAGTATTTCAATTAAATACTATTGAAGTTGTACTTGTAGGGATTCGTTCCCTATACCCTTGTCCACCCAATCTTCATTAAGATACCCTGGTGACAGTCTCTCTTGGCCCAACACACAGTTGGCAGCTATCCCTGATTGTGTTTCATTCATCTCTAGATACCTGCTCGTATCTTTACTCTTCTCTCTGAGAGTCTTCCAATTATTGTGTTCTGCAATAATATCCTTGATATAGAACAACACAATAGAAGATGATAGTCTAACTATACACCAATTTGATAATATAACTCTAAACACTGTAGATATTGTTTTGGTAGATAATAATAATAATGTTTCTTATTATAGTAAATCCTAGGGAATTATATAGTGGGGGATTCGGCTGTCTAGCCCTTGTTTGACACCTCTTTGATGAAACGGCAGCTGTTGCCATTGAATCACCCATCCTTGTCTTGGCAGTGATGGTCTTCCCCATCCTGGCTAGGATTCTGTCATTGGACATCCTTAAGACCTCATGCAGGAAGAGTCAGAAAACGTGTACCTAACGTTTTCCAATCGATACAAGTGAACCAACCATAATTGGCTAGCAACCTGCTTAGGTAATGGGACTTATTACCCATTATGGCAGGTCACTCACCAACCAATCAATTCTCTAGTTGCAGGTGGCATCACTCACCTTGTAACTTACTATTCATTCCCAATCAGTCAGTGATGAAACTGACCGATTCCAATCAGTACACCTGATAGTTAATCACTATCAGATGCCCCTATTTCGTTGGCAACTCCGCCTGATGAGAACTTAAGTATTCATCCGGATTGATTCCAGATGGATATGGCCAGGCAAATATCTTAAAATCACCTGGACGTAGTTCCTCCAAAACTTGAGCCAACCAATTTCTGATTCACTTCGCCTTAGGGAAGTTTCCCCTAGTGATACCAGGTAATCTAGCAGGCTGGGAATATGGGCAAAAATCCCAACAAATGACCATGACAGCTCAGTCAAAATGGGTTTAGACATTGACTTAGGATTTTATATCCAGTTGAATTGTTCAAATTTTTATAATTATAAAACTTTTATTGGCTGCCACCTTGGAAGCAGTGCCAAAATTTTCTGAGGGCGGGGGTGGGAGGATTGAGACCATTCAAAAAATTGGGCCAAACCAGCCGCTGACCCAATGATGGAGGGAGGAGTAGCAGAAGTGATGGAGGCGGAAGCCATAGGGAACTTAAACTTTGAGTGATCAAGCTCAAAGAACAAGGGGAAAATGGAGCGGCCATTTTAACGCATGCCTAGAAAGGGTGATCATGGGCATATTTAATCATGGTGCGCGGGGGGGATAATTGTGAGATGGGAATCATTATGAAATGGGCAGATTGCCGCAAAGGCGTGAGGCCCTGTCAAATGATCCACCCCATTTGGAACCACAAACTGCAACACAGGGTCTGCGATATAAATGGCCAAATCTTCCATGCGCTTGTGGCGGAGGCATTTGAGAAAGAGATGGATGGACAACCCAGCAAACTGAAACACCAAAGTGGCCTCATCCAGGAGCCAGGTTTGAACTGTTGTGAGGAATATTTTTAAAAACTATCAGCAGCTTAGATGCTGCTGCTACATCGGCTTCAGAGCAGAATTTGAGAATAAAACACCCCTTGAAGAAGCAAAATTGATAAATATGGAAGGTTTGTACACAGCTGTGGCTATCTCATTTACGGCCGCACTTGCATAGGAGAAGAGATTTCTATATCTGACCCAGAGGCCAAAATGCAAATTGCTCCATGGGAGCACCAAAGGGCTCTAGAGCACCGCCTGGGAGCTTTCAAGGTTGTAGGTCAAGTCCCAAGGGGGACATAAAGCACAGTCATGTTAGGAGGGCTAGCAAAGCCAGCCCAGGCGCACTTCAGCGGTGGGGGAAGTATGCCAGATGGTGGCGCACCACCACCCCAAGCCAGGGCAGCAGGTTTTCATACATTGACATTATTAAGTTTTGGCTTGATTGAGCATTCATTTTTGTATTTTTTTATAAATCCAAATTTGGCTTTGTTTTTATTTCAAAGCAAAAATGAGATTCTTTTTTTACTCATCATCACCCCATCCCCCATATGGGTTTTCTGTAATAAATTTAATTTTTTGTATTATTTTTCTTACTATTAAATCAATATTCTCCAAACCTCAGAGTTTTTCTCTGGCTCCACTGAGTCTTATAATATTTTGGATATGTAAAAATTTGACCTATTATATTGAACCAATACCTGTTCATTACCTCCCTGATGATAAGCCACATTTAAAGTCTAGCGCTCCTCCAAGAAATCGTTTGTGCTCACACTTTTCATCCTGCCCTCAGTCATAATTCAAGCACCATAAAGCTTTTCATACCTACAGAGCCCTACAACGCGCGTCCTTCTGTTGGCCTCTCATTTTTTCAAGTACACCAAAGCATGTTGCACCCATAACGCGTGACTTAACTGGACCTACCTTGGGTTGTAAGAGCCCTGAAAGTGGTCCTGTGTTTCTGCGCCCACAGTGCTTTTCATTCCCTCTCCCATCATCTCTGATTCTTTCCGCAGGTGCCTCTATATTACAAGAGTGTGATGTCACAAACTGAGCATTATAAATTGTGGCATTTGCAATTTTAAATAGACTCAACCTCAAGCACTTATCTTTTAAACCCCACCTAAATTCCTTTACATGTGCATTGTTGAGCCCCTTTGTTATGCTGGATAATTCATACGACCTGAGTTAATTGATCAGATGGAATAGCCAGAAAATCCCAAATCTCTGGAGTGTTCTCTCCACCATGCATATAATCTCACCAAAAACCAGTATCTAAGCCTTCCCCAAAACCAAGATAACCCTCACCTTAGCTATATAAGATAGTATTTTGGACCTTAATTTTTGGCCATTACCTTTAAATAAAAAAAATATTAAACCTTTGTTTTCTTTTTGGTTCTTTTGAGCCCTTTTTAGTGTCTTGGACAATGTAGTGGTATTTGGCCTGTTACAGTTTTATCATTATGACTTAATACTCAAGTCTCTGGAGAATCTAAAATTTCAATACTACTTAAAAAATGTCTTGGATAGAGCTATAAAATTCAATAATAAAAATATAACTGGATTTGTGACATCAAGTCTCTATGGTATAAGATATCTGAGTAAGAAGGGAATGATAAATGAAATCCGTTAAGCATCACTTTTAAAAAATTACACTACCCTAGAAGCTTAGGTACCTTAGAAAAGTTGATGAACAGTATAGAATATGGTTGTAAAACCCGCCAAGTATCCCTCCCACTCAGAGAAAAAGCTAGAAACCACCAAACCTTAGAGCAGTCCCAAATTGCTAGTGTGTGCGTCCACCAAGACCACCTGCTCATAGGCGGCAGCTACCAAGGCAGATGCCACTATACTACACTCTGGTACTAGTGTGCTCATCTCAGACTATATGTCTGATGCACTCACCTTACTCAACCCTGCCTTGAATAATAAAAAATGGGTCGAAAATATCTAATTGGATGTTTCACCTACTCAGTGCCAGCAGCAAAAATTACCATTATCATGTTAACTGACCATGGAATAGATGTTTTTCATTATCCGCTTCTTTATGGAATACTAGCTGTCAAAGCATGGCAGAAATTTTGTTTTATACGCCAGTTCAGATGACCATATTGACCGAACCAAAAAAACGTTTTTACAGTTGGAACAATCTAAGGATTGAACCAAGTGACAAGACCCCCAAGGAGGCAAAACAGATTACTTTAGAAACCGCTATTACAGTTGATTAGTTTGATAATGTGCCTAAGACTATTTGCTTGGAGCCAACTAATCCGAATGGTAAATTTAACAACCTGACTCACCATGACCCAGGGTACTGTGGCAGGAATCCAAAAGTCTATTATAGGGAAATCTAAGGAGAATCCAGCGCCTCTGAATATGGTGCCAGCCCACGCAGCGCCAGGAGGTCAACATGGGCAAGGAGCAGATCTCAAGGAAACCTGGCGACTATGTCCGTAGCACCCCCAAGTGTGTTTCTTCAGCTTCAGTACTGACCAAAAACAAGTGGGCCTAAAATACTGTTAAACCATTGCTGAAGTGACTAACACGGGCTTTACCCACTACTAACCCTTGCAAAGCCGCATTTGTAATGGAGATTAAGAAGAGGTGGGATGATAAAAGAGCTCAAAGGCCCTCCCTCACTCCACCCTAACCCATGCAGTTCACATATTATGGCCACAACCCTTATAGCTCCACTCCCAGAACTATTTTAGCTACTTTAGGGCGATAGCAAAGGCCTTCCCTGTCAAAACCGCCATCCACACAGTGGTGGAAGGCCACTACATTAATGTGGATTTTACAAACTCAGAGGATTCAGACAAAGCCGCGGTTACCAACATTGTCTTCCCACATGGGTCTCTAAACAATAAAAGCCTAGGTTGAACCTCAAGATGATCACCTGGGTGACCATCTCAAATCTGCCAACCACAGTTGAGGCTCTCTTAGTAGCTTGCTCTCCAACGAGGGCTTATGGAATTCATCTCAGTCCTATAAGTGGACTTCAGCATGCCAGCATACTATTCTCCAACTCAGTGGGCTCATGTCACCAGAGTATCCTTTATTCCGAAGCCCATGGTAGCCCAGAACATAGAAATTCTACCACATGTCGCTGTCATTGAATCTTGTCCTAAGATCTTCTTTATTTGATCTTTATCAAGCACAAAACCATTGCTCATGGTGCAGCACCCTGGGTCACTTTTACAACAGCTGCACCGCGCAAAAACAAGCCTTTTCAACCAACAATTAGCCCCCCACTATGGCCTGGATGAGGTCTCATGTAGCGGCAGCAGCAATCACTCAACCAACATATTGGGTTTTAAAAAAGGAGCTGTCTCCAACTGCTCTATGTAAATCAGTTTGAACGTTTAACTGACCATGCAACATTACCCCTTATAGCTGTACTCCTCTCCTGGTAGGGGCCTTCTTCATTTCACTTCCCCACTACCAGTGTAAACCAAGTGCAAACTTTAAACTCTTCACCAGTTCTGGAAGATAACAACCTGGCAGAACAACCATGGTGGATCTGCATCCATTAGCTTATATGGAGTTACCCAAGAATCCCAGGCAGCAAATGCCCTCCTCCAATGGAGGACACCTGGAGCACCCCCACTCTTGGCAGACCTCCCAACCCAGCGTGCCCTTCACCAACAACTTATATTGCATCTCAGACCTCCTTCTTAGTACTGGATAAGTAGACATGGACTTTAATAGCTTTGATGAAGACTATATGGAGGAGCCCAAGGAGACCTAAGGGGCCCACCCAGCAAACTAGCGGCGTTCGTATACTTAGATGGCTCACCAGATTCTTGACTCTCTACCCATAATGACCTCATCCCCTTCGCCACTCCGCTTGGATCGCCACTAAGAGTCAAGCTCAAATACTTAAAGAAAATTGCCTAATTGACGCAGATGTAAGCTCCAGAAACCCCCCAGTAATAGAGGGGGCAATTTATGAGACACCACAGGGAAACCCTAACCCTGAAGTTTATTTATACCGATGAACTGCAGGATTATAAGCAGAGAACCCACCTAATCTGCACTCTCAAGTCAACTTGCATGGTTATCGCAGCCATTCAAGAGCCCCACATCCCCCTAAGAAATAAAAGCATGGAATGAACAGTTTAGAGCTAATACCTGTTGGACAAACTATGCAGCCCTCTTTACCTTAATCCCCAGGTGAAAGCCCACCACTTTTTAAAAACACCTAGATGACTCCTAATTTTCATCCAGGTTGTCCACCACCAACATCTCCTTCTTCTTAATGAGCATCTTCCTGCCAAATGCAGACCAGGAGCAGGACTGGCTACTGGAAGAACTCACACGCCTCCAGCTCCCACACAACGCAATGTCAAAGTGCGATTTCAACACCACACTGATTCACATCTGGGACATTGTCCCCACATCCAGGAAGGATTGGCGGGCATTGCGCGACTCCAAGTCTTCCTCTGGACCAGTGAATATAATGATGCCCTCTCCCTTCGCATCCAGCCTTGGCTGTAAGACTCAAATCTATTACAAATAGCGGAAGTTTAGAGTCTGCGTTCTAAATTGACATATCTCTAATTTGACCCAAGCTGGTCATTCAAGTCTCTGCTCCCATGACGTGCAATAACACTGTCAGAGACAATAATTTCTAATGTGGTCCTCATGATCAACCTCAGACCATCACGTTGATTTTGGCCTAGGATTTATAGCACTTATGAAAAACCCCATTGCATGAAAAAATATATATGGCTATCTACAAACTTAAGTCCGCCACATACCCCAATTGCACATCCCTTTAAGATGATTGAGTGGAGACAAAATTGGGTATCTTGTGAGTTGCCTATAATTGTGTGAAATCCCAGATGACCATGTCTCACGCCAAGTCAGATGAGTCAAAAACAGAATTAGGCACCTGGAAAATAAACTGCTAGTCTACACCTTCCCTACAATGGTTGAAAGTATGGTAAGCTGCCCAGGCGGTGTACCACCTTACACTCACTACCTGAGAAGAATGGCGGCAAATTTCACATCTTCAAAATACTAAACGCTGGGAACGCCCCACCCACCTTTTCTACTATAAACAGAAGGTTCACTCAAAGGCACATGAATTTGCAACCCTGAAGGTGGGAAACAAGTCAACCATGGACAAGTAGAAAAATCACCATAGAGATCCATTAGTACTACACAGCCCTGTTCCAGGCCTCCAAAGTGAACCTGGAAGATATTTAAAATTTTATTAGATGGGCTCCGGCACTGCTGGTTGACCTCTTAGAGGATGACGATCTCCTTTTGCTGCTCAAACCACTTGTAATAATAGGAATTCTCTTCAAGGCCCCACAACTAAAAGCCCCTCCCCAGATGGTATACTTTAGAGGTATACCTAGTGTGCCTCATAGCATTCACACGGACCTCCATTCATTTTTCAAATCTCCTGTCAAGTGGGGTACTGACCGACTGAGGAGCCCAATCATGACCCTCTTACATAATGTTGGAATTCAGGGTTTGGGTTGCTTGATGTGCATTTTTCAAACCTGATTTCTAACAATTATATGTAGGAGAAGTTGGTTCTCCACCATAGGATAGATATTAGGGGGCTAACAACCACTTGTAATAAAAAATACTAATACTTCAATTAAAAATAAAAGATTCATTTTTATAAGTTTTTAGCTGTGGTAAGGGGGTCAAGAAGCGAACCCTATTGATAAATCAATGCTTAAAATTTAAAGTTTATTGAAGCTCAAAGTGATTCGGACAGGAAATTTTGTATAAGCTGAGTGCATCCAAATATGGTATATGAGATTTTAACCTATTGGAGCTCTTGAAACTCGCCTCACTTGGATGGAACGGCTGGTGGAGGGTTGGTAGCAGGTAGGACTAGTTCATTAGGTAAAGATTTGAAATATTTAGCCCAATCAATGGGTGGAAAATATTTGCACCTTGCAGGACCCCTTTAATCTATAAAAGGGGGTGGTTTCCACCTAAGTTTGTGAATTAAACTGGTAGTGGCCCAGGGAGGAACCTCAGACAGTCTTTATTGATTCTGCTGCATGGTTGGTGCAATCTGACTTCCCAAACTTGTGCTATTTGCCCAAGAATACTTAATAAAATTGTTACCCCAATTTGAGGGGTTCCACCAAGAAAAGAGGGTCTTTGTGCCGATATTTTCATTATTTTTCTCCAAAACGCTCTTCTCACCATATCAAACTTATAATTGTCCAACACATAAGAAAGTGAGCCATGAGGACCTTTTGAACTGACGTCCAATTTCACTTTTACCACTGACCATAAACTCTTTACTAAACTCTTAGCAAACCACATGATGAAGTGGGCGGCGCCCTGCATCAACCCTTCTCAGCATGGTTCATCCCAGGGCAATTGTAATGGAATGACTACAAATGAGCTCCTCATGACTCTCTCTGCTAACTCTCCCAATCCTGTCGTTTGTGGCTCTACTTGATGCGGAAAGGGCATTTGATCAAAAGAATTGGTGCTACCTTGACACCTCCTTAATCTGAATCCACATCCCACATCAGGCTAGGAGGTGGATCTCAGCGCTCTATGAACAGCTGTACACAAGAGTACAGGCCCTGAAAAGCTTTATGGTGGTGATTCTGGTCAAACAAGGGCTCTGATAAGGAGACCCTTGAGCCTGATACTTTTTAATAAAGCCATTGACCCCTTCATGGCCCTACTCCACAAACAACTCATGGGTATCCAAGTACCTAGAAAGCCCCCCACCTGCACCATAGCCTTTGCTGAAGATACAGCTTTGGTGGTTGGATGTAAATAAACCTTAACCTCACCGTGGACACTCTCAATCACTATCTCAAGACGTCTAACACAAAAGTCAACACTACAAAAACCCATATAATACAAGTTAGTACCACTCCCTTTCTTCCTCTTTTTGGCCTTGAACCCATCCTGGACATCTTATGTCACCTAGGGTTCCACACCACACCACAAGGGGTCATGATCAAAGATAATAAGGATCAAATACTAGAAACGATGAATGTCTGCGTAGCTAGCTGTAACCACTGGCATATCACCCCACAAGGACAAGCACTGATAGCAAACATGTTTCTGCTGTTAAAGATATGGTTTCTCACCCATATATGCTATTTCACAGACAGTTTCTAATAGTGGCTGATTGCGATACTTTGCTGCTGGATGTGAGAATCCAGTCATCTGCCCACCGCTCTGTCAACAATTTACTAACCTCGAAGAGAAGGTGGCCTGAGACTTCTAGGAAGAGAACCCACGCCACCTTAATACTCACTAGGTCCACAGACTCGTCATCTTCTGGGATGCTACCATTGTGCTGCATTGGGCTCTGGCCCTGCGCCAGTCAAGCCCTCGCTAGGAGTCCCTTGAGCTTCTCCAAAAGCCACTAAAAATGGCTAACAAACCACTCAGGCCACCACCTCAAACCATCCTTAAAATCATACTGGAACCAGACACTTCTGTTTATCAAGAAAGTAGGTGCACAAGTTTACCACACTTTCCCAAACAAAAGAAGTGTCCCTAACCTTGGCTCCCACCAACACACTAATTCATAACAGAAGTATTTTTACCCCCACATCAACCCTTTGGAGCGACCCCAAATATGTCCTCAGCTCCTCAAACTTCTGCACCCATCTAATAAAATGCAATCTCAAGATGCTCTGGTGGGATGTTAACCACCCAGTCTTTTGGCAAAAATTGTCAAACACATTATGGCGAATTTTCCACTGCTCATACATGACAGGTGAATGTACCAGCCCCACTTTCCATCAAAAAGCTTTCCACAGTTTTCAAGCTGATTGACACCCACCTACACTGATTCTTTACCTTCCTCCACATTGCCCCTTTTTGGACAAAAATCTAAAAACTCATCTGAGCGGAACCCTGGGATTGAGCACCTGGTTTAAGATATTATTTTTTGACTGCTTGCTCACTTACTGCCCTCAATCCCTCCAAATCCTGTTGTTTTGTTTTAACAATATGGACTATCAATAAATTATACCTTCATTCCGCATTCAACTTTCAGCTGTGGTCATTACCTCACATGTTACCCACTTTTGGGTGCACTTCAAGATAAATTTGAGAATTTCTGCCACATCGCCAATTACCAACAGAAAAATCCAATCTGATGCTTGGATTTGGAGGATTACTCAACCTCTGTTTCTCGCTCTATCCAACAATCCCTTTCCCTGCCTTATGCTCTTGGGAGCCCAGGCGTAATTAGTAAAATTTGGAAATCTCCTCTCAGGTTGGGACCACCTAGTACTAAAGAAAGAATGAAAGATGAAATAATCCCTAAGCACATAGACCATAGTGCATTCTTGTGTTCTTTATTTAAAAAATTAAAGGCTTTAGTGAATAATAAGTTAAGTAAAGATAGCTTGTAGTTTTAAGTCCTTTTTTAGATATGACATTGTTTGCTTTGGCTTGATCTAACTCTAAATGCTTATGTAATTGAGCCTAAGCCGCTAACCATAAATAAATAGACATAATTTTAAACAAATTATATTTTTTAGCTTATAACACTATAATGAATTTTTTTATAAAAGATAACTATTATATGTGTCAAAATCTATGACATTTTATATATATCAGTATACCATTAGTGTACTATAACGTATAACCTAATTTAGAATGAAAGTGATATGTTACTATCCCAAAGATGAATGTTTTAGACTTAAAACTAATTATCACCTTAATTAACCTAGATTTTCTAAATGACTTCCTATATAAAAATCTCTATAAGCAGAATAACGTCATTTGGTACAGTTATTCTCATTGTTTTAAATACAATTGCTATAAAAGGCTTTTTATTAGCCTTTAAACCTTTTCCATAGTTTTCAAAAGCTTAGATACTCAGTCTTGTGTTTTGTGTACCTTTTGTGTCACACTATTTAAATTTTTATATGAAATTAAAGGGGGTAAATTTGTTGTAAAGTATTTTACAAGCTGTAAAAATCATAAGTTGTATCACTACTTTTTTCAGGATAGCCTTTACAATATATCATTTGTTATTTTAGTTTCCTAGTTTATATAATTATCACAGTACTCTTGCTTTAATTTCATATGGTTTGCAGAAAAGCAGGGCGCTGGTTTATCAAAGTAATCTTTGATAGCATTACATTAGTTTTAGCTTTTTATAAGGTTCTTTTAAATCGTAAGGCTTATCAGAGAGCACTGAAACTTCATTAAATTTTAAATTTTATGTTGAGGAAGGCTAACCATGAGACGGACACTTCTGATATTTAAAATCATCAAGCACTAATATAAGCTAGAGGCACTCCATAGAAGCTAATTCTGTCTCCTGTTGACAGTGGAAACGCCAATTAAAGGATGAGGAGTATCGTGACTAGAGGCTTGCACCACTATTAAGCACATATGAAGGAAAAGGTCTGAAGTGACAAACCATACTGGAAACCAGGATGAGACCAACTGTCAATAATGAGATGCTAGATAACCAAACAATCATGCTTGAAAGTGGTCCATAAGTTGTGACTGATATCGTCGTACAGCTTCCTGGAGGGTGGGAGAATAGTATGAATTGGCATCCAAGACAACCGTGTGGATAGTCCACATAACGATTGCAACCACTAAAGCTTGGAGGGAAGATTGTATAGGAGAATTAAAGGACAAGGCGAAGATGTCCTTAAAGAGGCTAAAGGTCTGTGTTTGAGCCTGGCAAAAAGATGCTGAACCTCACGGCAGATCGCTTTTGAAGGGGAGCACTCTTACATATGGTAAACCAAAGTACCACATTGGTCACACACAACACATGAGGATTGTGATGCGTTGGATTGCTCTGCAGTACGTTATACCCATCTCAAGCAGCGCAACACATGGGAATAAACCTGTGGCTGTAAAAGAGGGTGATGGGTAAACTTCCAGATGGCTTTCTGGATTTCTAGGGTTTATGGGATGTCCAACATGTCCAGATAATCCACTCTGGCCATGGTAGAGGACATCTTAAGTATCATAATGTTCAGAATGTCTTGTCCTTGTACTTCCTTTTGATTTTGGGAATGGCTCCTCTGCGAGGTATACCCACTGATACTGATCCTCCATTCTGAACTCCTCATATTAAGTATAGTTTTTTTAAAATATGTGGTGGTCCCATGCGGGCCTGCTGCGGATGGGTGAGTTGGCATATATGTAATAAGAGAGTTAGGGTAAGTGGTGTTACAGAGGCCAAGGGCCTGGGCAAATTTGGATCATGCTGCGCACAAACAGTGTTGGGTTGGGAGTGAGGGGTTGGTGACTGCAGCGATCCAGGAACCAAGTATTTTGGTGGCATGGGCCTTGAAGTTGAGCAGACCCATACCATCACTATAAGAACCAAGCATGACTCCACTGCGCACTGGCGGTAGGCGGCTCAACCAAAGTTACCCTTGTAGGAGGGCGTATAAAGATGTGTATAAAGAGGGTGAAAAGGCGACAGCATGGATCTTAAACCAGACTTTGGAAAGGAGCGTGAGTTGACAAGCACAACCCAGCTTGGGGGGTAGTCTGATGGGCTCTAAGGGAAGCGATGCGCTTTGCAACATTGTCTAGGATGTGGTGCTCTATTACCAATGAGTCGTACACTCCAGCCTCCAGCCACAGACCCAAATGGTTTACTGGACCATCAGTGGGTCTTGGCACAAAAGAGAGCACAAGCGGGGCGATATGAGGTGGATGAGGCAAGCAAACCTGTGAGCTAGCTTTTTAAAGCAGGGAGGTAACGGGTAGCTGGTGACCAGCGGACATGGTATTGACTTAGGAGTGTAATTTCAGTTTTGAAGTTGTTAAATTCGGCGTTACTTACCCTGAAGTAATCCAGGATAGTAGCCTCCAGCGCGTGTGCATCTTGGTTGTTAGACATCCCAACCACACAACTATCAGCAAATTCTAACATCTTAACTGGTGCATGGCCTTGAACTTGGTCACCAATAAGGTGGGCATTCACATTGCTTAAAAGTGGATCAAGGCTGAGGTTATATAAGTGTGGACTCAAAGGGTCCCCTTGTTGGAGGCCCCTTTGAGGACGAACTACACCAGTGAGGAAACCAGGTCCACGCACAGCCATTGTGGCTGTCTCCATTAGCAACATTACCCAATTAATGATCCAATAGGGGAGGTGGAACTTGGGGAGGCAGACTTTGAGGTAATCCCAGTTGACTCTATCATAAGTTTTCTGCTGATCTAAATAAACAAGTGCCCCAGCAGCAGTGGATTTGCAGACGTTGGATACAGTGTGTGTGTTGTCCCATATAGACCGCTTGGGATTAAAAACCAAATTGCTCAGAGGAAATGAGATCAGAGGCAACTCCCCCTAGGCGGTTGGCCATAATTTTAGTGATTACTTAATATCTGTATTAGTAATCAAAAAGGGCGCCAGTTGGTCAAGTCCAGCCTATCCCTTTTATATACAGCGTTATAGTGAACGACTCCTGGCCCCAGAAAGGAGGCACTTTTCTAAAAAACACTGGTTCATTGAGGCAAGTAACAAAAATGAGAACTAATTAAACTATCTCTTTATAGAATTCATAAGGAATCCCATCTAGACCTGGGCATTTCCTTTGTGGTGCACTGCAAATGGCATACCAGAGTTCATTTCAAGAAATTAAGTTTATCAACTTAGGAGGGATACCCCAGTGGTAGAATATGGATCCTCTACCACTGCCTCCCCGAGTTTGATCCTGGTAGTTAACTTAGGTAGGGGATGATTATGACTGTTTTGGCGTTGTGCACCAATGCCCCAAAATAAGATAACAAATAGCAAAATTGGTCCATGGAGTTCCTGGATTATAATATGCCACGCATGGAGGTTTTCCAGGTTTTATTCTCCTTTCCCATAATTTTGCATCCCCTTCATTGGTGCAGTATTGTCCTCAGGTCAGACCACCTCAAATAAAATTTAAAATTAAGTTAATCAACTCTGAACTTCTTCTCTCTGCTTGGCGTAACATTCTTGAGAAAATTAATTTTGGTAAATTAAAAGCAAACACTTACTTGCACACTGAAGTCTTGCTCTGATGTCGTCAGATCCCCCACCAACTGTCCCAGGTGGGGCAGCGGCAAAACTCCCCCTTCCATTTTCCATATGACAGGAAAACGCGCTTGGACTGGCTTGCCCAGTCATTTCAAACCCTTGGGATGATTCGTTCCTCCCAAGGATCTCGATGCCCATCTTGCCCAAACCCAAGTGGTGCCCCGCTGCCCATTGGTGATCCCCCAGAGCAACATGTGTTTTGGCCTTAGGGTCAAATATGGGATATCTTCTCCTACAATGACCAAGCCATTATCAAAATGGCTCAGGTGGTGATGACACCAGCATACTTTATTGAATTCTGCCCCTATAAGGGGTACTTTGATCTTGGCTTCCCATGTGAAGCTGATGCAGCCACTGCGGCAACAGTGCCATTAATTTACAGTAATATTCCCCTCCCAACAGTGTGGACCTGGCTCCCAACGGACACCACCTTGGTGGTCCAGTTCGCTGGTTTTCCCACCCACCTCCCCCAAAGTGCTCCACCAGGAGCTTATGGAAGGTTTAGCAGCCTACGGCGCCAACCCCATCTTACAATTTGTGGTCCCAAATAAGGCCACACGCCTCGCTGGGCCTTGGGCATATGTCACAATCAGCCCTGAATTTACAAAAATTTCGTTGGAAATTCCCCCCTGTGCCACCATCCCATCTGCCCCCAACCATCCATTCTGGGCCCGCGTTGAGGGCGGACAGATGATATGTCCATCTTGTTTCAAGTTAGACCACTTGAAATGCAAGTGCCCATACTCAGAAACTTCCGCCAATGCCAAAAGTTTGCCTGACGCCCACCAATCCGCCGCCCCCCCGCGCCAACTCTGACATGGGGTATAATCCTACCTTCCCCTCCTCCAATGCCTGATGCTGTAGCTGCACCTACAGCCACCAATCAGCACCCTCCTTGCCCCAATGCCACAAATAATTCATCCAACCAAACATCAGATTGGATCCCAGTTCAATCCCATGCATTCGCAAATGAATTGAACAAACCTCAACTGTATGCTGATTCCCCAATCCAATTCAACCAAAATCCATGGGAATTATCGGATGAAATTGACAAATCAAGTAATATTATTTAAGAACTGACGCTGCAACTCAAGCGGCTCTGTAATGCAGATTGGGATGCAAGAATTCCCGCCTCAGAAATATGTCCCACAACCTAACGCCAAACCATTCTACAGCGAACACCAGCTTGCAGTAGATGCAGCCGCCACACCAGATTGCCATCCGCTTCACAAAGCAGCCACCAAATCTGTGGCTGCACTCAAAGGAGGAATTCCACCTCCCGTCATCCCCAACAATCTTACTCCATAAAGTAAGATCAAGATGAAAACCTTACACAAAAACATCACTGAAGCCATCCAGAACGTGGTAACAGTAGCACGGAATCCAAAAGCAAAAATAACCTGAACCAACATTGCAATGTTCATTAAATTCCCAGATGCTCACCTCAAAGCTGAAGACGCTTTGGAAAATACATCATTGGTATAATGATGGCTGGCAACTATTCGGAAGTTCCAGTCATCAAGGATATTAAACCCCATGCTGCTGATGCCCCCACACCCTTACTATCTGCCTTAACATGTACCCTAATCTGGAATGAGATGAATCCAGCTGAAGACGACCCCCTGATCCCCCCTCCCCATCCACCATGGAGGGATAGCAGTATTCGCTACCCACCTGGTTGGATATTTTGTTAGGTACAATTCTATCAGACCATCCATTTTTGGGCGTTTTATTTGAATCATTAATTTTTATTATGATTTTTAATTTTAGTTCGGTAATGTCCATCCCCTGGTCAGCTTACCTTGATTAAATAAAAGTTAATCAACTCTGGATAATGGGAAATGGTGCAGAAATGTTAACTTTCAATAAAATTAATCAACTTTGGGAAACTCAACTGGATTGGAGCAATACAATTCAGAGTAATATTTTTGAACTTCAATTGGCACTTTGGCTGGAGTATCTGCGATGGAGTGGTCTGGCCGCCGCACCTGTGTGAAGACCAAGCTCTGTTGTGGTGCAAAGAATTTTTAGAAAACTTAGGTGGAGCACGTGTCACCAGCCATTATATTTTTTGTCTTATACTGAACACAAACTTGAAGTTTGTGTTGTCTTACCAGTACATTGAGATGACCAGACACTTCTGCCCACTTACGACCCCAAGCTGGGCTGTAGACTACAACCAGGATGTTTACTTCAGGTGGTCCATTTCCGCAAGTGTGTCCCTAATGACTGCTGATGCAGCCCAAGAGTAACACAATGAGAGGTGGCGTGCCTGGCAGATGATGTTCACTTTGAAGGTTGACCAGCTATTGAGTGAGTCCACACAGAACGGTGTGGCGAACTCCAGTGCTGAAGTTTTGGTGTCCAATGAGGAAAGCCTGGGTGACATGATCTCAATTGGACGAATTTTTTCACCACTTTGGTTCCTGTGCCGCTGGGTGCAACAAAGAGAAGGAAATTGACACTAACCTGTGTTTGGAGAAATAGATTTTTGTCATCATAAAGTGTGCAACCTGAGACTAAAAGTTCAACGTGGCAAGGATAAGGTCAATGAGGGACATAGACCTCAGCTGACCATTTTGCACATGGGGATGGGACATGTGGAGAAGCAGTGCATGTTTAGGTATGGGTAGCAAACAGACTTAACTTGGCTTTTAGGATGCAAAGTTTTACGTGCTCCTGAGGGGGGCTGGTGCAGAAGGCCAACAGTTGGTGGCTGAGTTGGCACACCAGTTCATGTCACCCACCACAAATGGGTCAGGAGGAAGTGGGAGGGAAGTAATGACTGAGAGGAATTCCTGGCGAGCCCACACACAGGTTGGGGCATAAATATTAATGATAGCGTGCACTTTGTCATCCTACGAAAAGGCTCTACAAGCAAATGGACATTGGGGTATGAATGATTCGAAATAAATTTAAAATTATGTGTTGTATGTATAAGAACCCCACAGTGTGGCGTCCAAAAAGAAAGGGAGGGGAGGAGCATGGCTGACCATGTTTCCTTGGCACCGTGTGGACAGTGGGTTTCCTGAATGGCCAAGATGTCCACAGGTAAGTTATTTTTCTAAAACTCAGTTTCCTAGCCCATGACAGTGAGGCCTTTATTTCAGGTATGTTCAACGTCCCTATAGTGAAGGCTCCCCCCATCGCACCTTAGGAGCTATGGGAAGAGACCCCTTGGCCTTCCTTTGCCACTTTCTCAATAGCATCAGCAGTTTTTAAAGATTGCAGTTTGTACAACTTATTTACATCCTTGAAGGCATTCTTTGCAGAGGGCTTAGAAGTAGGTTTTTTGGCGTTTGCTGATTTGTAACAAGTTTTCAAATTGCTGTGCTCCTGTGGTGCATTATCAGAGGTTGAAAGAAGTTTGGGAGGGAAATGAGTATAGAATCATTTTTGAGTGAGGCTTAGTAATATTGCTCTGGCAAATCTGATTCACCTATTGGGTCCTCAGGTTGGTTGGCCCAATCTGATTGGTAAATGGATTCATGAGCCACTTCAGCAGCAAATGACTTGATGTCATCCTAGGTCTGAGCAGGCGGGATCACAGATGTGGCTGTGGCCACTACCTTGGCCACTGCTCTGCAGGCCTGCTTGGCCTATTTGTGATCTTGTAAGAACACAGGTTTGACCTAAATGTAATCCCCATGCACGCACCATGGGAAGGCAGAACAGTTTCTATAGCCAGTTTATAATGGGGGTCTGCAGTGCCCATTGCATCATGAAGATTTCATTTTGTGTGATGCAGTCCTTGGTGGGGCAGATGTGGGCCTTGTGGCTAAAAGAATGACAAAAGTTGTAGATAGGGGGCGCGCTATCAACTGTGATGCAGAATGGGCGGGTTTCCTGCCCGTCAACAAACACAACTGTGGTGTGAGGGATCTGGGTCAAATCTTCTGCAAAGACTGCGAAATGGGTGATCACAAAAATTGTTTTCCCATACATAGGTCTGCATAAGCGTAAAGTGTTGCACTTCAAAGGAGTAAATTTCCCCATAGCTACTAAGCCTATTCTTGAGGTAGAGCTCCAGCACTGTGTTCTTTATCATTATGGGGAGAAAGTCGAGGTTATAAAAATTTGGTTTGACTTGGTCAACCAAGTGCACTTCGTCTCAACCATCTGTTGTCCATCAGGGAGGTCTACCACCACATGCACCTGTGCATCTTTATATGCTGCTGTTTATTTCCAAACCTGAGATCCAACCAACTGCAGGTCATGGAGTGCGGTGCTACATATAATGCGGCCAGGAAATGGTTGTGCACATCTTCACAGAACTTTTACCAAAGCGCCACCTGATTAATATCCAGGAAAACTTGAAACTTGTGCTCCACTGATGACAGGGGATTTAATGTGGAGTATTGATGAATTGGTTACATTTCGCTTGCTAGGCTAATATCTCTGGAGAATTATTCAATGCTAATTTTTTATTTTTTACTAGGCCTCTGGTGTCGCTGGGGCGTTTACAAACTTTGGATGCTGCAGAGCACAATCCCGTGCCCTTTTTTGCTAGCCCAAATGCTCCTAACATAGGGTGCACACTAATCTCCTTGAAGAAATTATCAAACTTATCTAGTTTTGTATCACATTTTTTAATTATTGAATGCAATGAGAGAGAAAAGGTACTAAAACTTCATTTACAAACTTTACATAATGAATTTTTTAAAAGTAGTCTTTGTCTAAATTTCATTATAATAAACCACTATAGTGATTTTTGTTTATTTGAGGATGGCCAACCAGGGGACTGACACATCCAATATGTGGGGAAAGGAAAGTAAAGAGGGGGGAGCACACTAAGCATTGAAACCAGAGAGATAAGACAAGACATGGTACACTTGGGTGTGGCTAGTAGCCACGGGTTGTGGGTGACTATGATCTTGAGAGACTTGACAGCTCAAGGGCTAGTAGGGTGTTCCGCCTATAAAGATTGTGAGGTTTTCAGTGTCACATCGAAGGAACCAAATTGGTAGCCAGTTACCTATCTGTTTCTTACATTTGTGTTTTAGTGATCTAAATATCCAGGATTGGAAGCGATCGACCAAATGGCTGTGGAACCTGACGATTGCTTGGTTAATGTTGTGGAAGATCCCGTTGAAAGCATCAAGGGCAATTGTGTGAATGGACCATATTGCAATACTTACGTTAAAGCCCTTAGCGTCTAGGGATAGATGAGATTGTGTTGAGTGCTAAGATATCGCGGGATAGTCGGAATTCAGCTGATGGTGATTGCTGGAATAAGTACATCACATTGGCCCAGATAAGCTTGGACGGCGGGCACTCTTCCAGGCGGTGGGACAACGTGTTGGGTCTGCCGCAGATGGCGCATGATTTGAACATTAAGAAGGTGTGATCAACTGTTCTAAACGTATGACGAATGTAGCGCCATACAGTGGAGCTCAATTGTGGGGATAATAGGGTGAAAGTGATGAGGTCCCACACCTTCCTTTGGGTGCACAAGTCATATGGGACGTCTTGGTAATCTAGATAGTCAATCCGGGATAGAGGGAAGGATGGTAGTGGGGCAGGTGCGCTGTTCAATGTTTTTCCTCTGTGGAGTCGCGTACACTCTATTGGCAAGTTAGTGTCTTCAGGTTGTTGTGCATAGGAGAAATTCCAATCCCCTTGTCTTAGGGTGTACAGGACGCGTTTGAAGTAGTGGTTGATGTTGTGCAGTCCTGTGGCTGTTGGATGTGTTTTTAGGTACTTAATCAGTGTTGTAGGGTTGGATGGGCACCTCAGCTGTAGTGCCCTTACAAAGTTGGTCTAGGCTGCTTTAGCCCAGTGGGGGGAAAGTGGGTTGGGCGACGTTGTCATAGATATCCATGAGCCAAAGATTTGCATTGCTCGTTCCATGAAGTTGAGCATCCCCATCCCGCCTTTCTTCCATGGGCCGTACATGGTCTCCAGCCTGACTGGTGCACAGTATCCAGACCACAGCCAGTTCTGCAGGAGCTTGTAGACTGCGTTGGTAAAGTTGGTGGAGAAAGGAACTGCGTGAGCAGCAAACCATAACTTTGACAAGATCAGAGAGTTGGCTAACACAACCCTTCTGGCTAGACTAGCTTTACTCCTCCGCATAATTGTCATTCTTTTTGTGATGTTGTCCAATATTTTGGTTTCAATGGTGACAAGTGAAAA
>JAKSZP010012368.1:0-60321 GCA_022478985.1 Massospora cicadina
TATGCTTTTTTTGGTAATGCTTGTCCTCTGGTTGGCTTGCATCCATTAAATAAAGAAAAGAGATGGAGGCTCGCCCTCCATTCAAATCCTGACCATACCAAAAATCCAAAGTGGAGGAAGCTCAAGTGGCCTTGGAGTTACAGCAACTGTTGAAGGTCAGTTTTATTAGTACCTTCTAAAAGCCCATGGGCTTCCCCATTCTTATTAATTCATAAGAAGATGGTGGCCACCATGTTGCCATGGATTATTGTCACCTCAACTCTATCATTCACAAAGAAAGCTATCCATTGTCGCATATAGATGAATCCTTAAACTTGATCTTGGGGTCCCACTTTTCTCAGCTAGGGATACCACCAGTGGGTACTTACAAGTAAATTTGTCACTAGAAGATCGGGAAAAATTTGCTCTCATCTTAAATGAAGAAATACTTGAGCCCTTGCAAATGCCACATGGGTTGTGTAATGCCCCTGCTACCTTCAAATGAACATAGATGGAATATTAGGCGATCTAAAATGCTCCTACATACTAGTTTATCTTTATATTATTACCATTTTTTTTGGGAACCTTTACCAAACATCTAGATCACCTCAGGAAAGTCTTTCATTAGTTACAGAAATTGTTGTTAAAACTAAAGCTTTCAAAATGCTCATTCTTTCAGAGTGAGATGGGTTTTTTGAGTCTTAAGATCAGTAAAGCTTATTATCCCCAATGGATGACAAGGTCTTGGCGTTTGCTAAAATGATCACCACTAAATCTCTACAAGACATACACGTTTTCTTAAGGATGGTGGGATAATATCGCTAATTTATCCCCCACTTTGCTGACAGCTCCGAGCCTCAAGTGTATTTACTGAAGAAAGGAATACCCTTTCAATGGAAAGAAGAGCAACATCAACCTTTTGATCTGCTACGTGTCTCTCTATCACTCTCTCCAGTACTTATTCACCCAATTTTGATAATCCTTTCTCCTCTTTAATGATGCTAGCAATATCGCCATCAGAGCTATACTATCTCAGCATGACAAAACTTAGTGGACCATCCAAATGCCTACTACAGCAAGGCCTTGTATAAAGATGAATGCAATTATAGTATTACAGAATGCAAATGCTTAGCAGTACTACTAGATAAGAATTTCCAATTTTATTTATACAGCAAGCAATTCACCATCATTATCAATAATTCTTCCTTGTGACGGCTACAATAAATGAAGGACTCCAACTTGAGATTAGCCCGATGGGCGTTAGAATTTCAAAGCTTTTATTTTCTATTATCCACCAAAAGGGCCTATCCACCAAAATGAGGATTGTCTATCTCAGATTCCCATATTAATTTTAACAGACCCTGAAGAGGATGGACTCTACGACCCCATAACCCAACTGCATTTATGGAAGGATGAAACTTGACTCTATAAAAGGAATTAATGAAAAGATCGGCAAACCTTTAAGACAAAAACGGCCAATTGTGCAACTTGTGCCTAAAAAGTGGGTGCCCTATGTACAACCTTCGGTTTAAACTGATTTCATATTGGAGGGAAATTGGCAAGCTGGCCACGGGGTTTTCAGAGAACCTACCAGTGGCTTAAAACTCAGTGTTATTGGGAAGGAATGCTTGTTTCAATACAGGATGTGTTAGAGTCCTGCTTTTTATATAAAAGCCATGCTGAACATAATCCCCAAACACAACATCCAGTGGTTCCACCATGTTCACCATTCCACACTATTAACATTGATGTTGTGGGACCTCTCCCTTGAGCCTATGATGGTCATTGGTTCCTCCTACTAGCTGTAGCCATTTAACTAAAATAATTGAAGCCGTATCTCTACCCTCAGCTTTGTCAAAGGCTACTGCCACGTTTTTGTATAATTTTATTATCATCCAGCATGGGTGCCTTAACATCATTCTTTCCAATAATGGACTATATTTCCGCTTGACACTGGTGAAATATTTAGCCGAACTGATGGGAACCATACATGTATTATCCACCCCCCATCCTGCAACCAATGGAATGGTGGAGCGGGCAAATGGTACTCTAACTGAAAACTTACAGATAATGGGTATGAATGAATCCTTTCATTGGCCCCAATATCTGCCTAGTGCAATTCTGGCCTATCAGATTAGTTATCATCAGGAAAACTAAAATGTAGCCATACCAAGAGTTAAATGGCAGAAATCATATCTGCATTTTAAAGTACAGGCTATGCTCGACCAAGCCTCCCCCAAAGCCCCTAAAGTCACTATGTGAAGTATTGCCAATGAAATTATAATACTTCAGGCCCTGGCTTCTGAAAACCTGTCCACTACAACCAGTAGTGAAATGTCTCAATTTGGTGATAGGCATAACCCTCTACACACCTTCCAAATGGGTGACCTAGTCCTATCTACCATTATGGCCTGGAGGTCGTGACAACAAATTGGGCACCAACTGGTTGGGGCCTTAATGAGTAATATATAGATGGGGCAATGTACACTCAATCATAGAGTTTATTCAAGGTACAGTTGCAAAATGTGTACATAGTCACTTTCTCTGTCCGTTTCCCCCCTTCTCCAAGATCTAGAGGGGTGTGTGTCAGGATTCCTACCCAAAAAGTCAATTTGGATGTTTCAGCTGATAGAAATTGATCACAATCCCACTATATAGCTCAAATTTCTGTCAGGGTAATTTCCAACAATATTTGATGACTCTTGAGGTTGGGGATCAACCATGACTTATGTAGTCAACTATTGCTTCATTGGAGCAATCTGATCTTGGATTTAAACCCCAAGATCAGATTGCTCCAATGAAGCAATAGTTGGCCTTCCACAGAATCCACAATTCGTATGAATTTATAGATCTAAGCTTGGATTATTACCAAGAAACCTCCCCAATTTCCTTTGTATTGTGACTACTAAGCTAATAATGTGACTTTTTCCCCTTGTTGGGATTTTTGCCCATATTCCCAGCCTGCTAGTTTACCAGGAATTTCTAGGGGATAATTTCTTAAGGCGAAGTGAATTAGAAATCAGTTGGCTTAAATTTCAGTATAAAAATGTTTAAGGGAATTTTGGGATATTCACCTGGTCATATATATTGGTGATAAATCTGGATGAATACTTGAGATCTCGTCAAACAGAGTTGCTGACAAAATAGGGGCATCTGATAGTGATTAACTATCAGGTGTACCAATTGGGATTGGTCAGGTTTTATCACCAAATGATTGGGAATGAGTAGCAAGTTGTGAGGCGAGTGATGCCGCCTGCTTTAGAGAACCAATCAGTTGGTGTGTGACCTGCCTTAATGGTAAATAAGTACCATTACTTAAGCAGGTCGCTTTTCAAATATGGTTGGTTTACTTGGATTGAAAGGAAAACGTTAGGGACACGTTTTCTGACTCTTTCCATTCAGGTCTCAAGGATGTCCAATGATGGAATCCTAGCCTGGGTGGGGAAGACCATTGCTGCTGAGATGAGGATGGGTGATTCAATGGCAACAGCTAGTGTCTCATTGAAGAGGTGTCAACTGAGGGTTAGATGTCTGAATCCCCAATATAAATTCCCTAGAATTCACTCATAATAAAAACCAGTCTTTATGATAATAGCATTTAGTAAAGAAGCTCTATAGTTTTCATCTGGTATATAGTTTAAATAGTAAAATATCATCAGCTTTCCATTGTTCAATTCTTCTCAAAGATATCAATGCTGTGTGTGATAATTGGGAGACTCTTAGGGAAAAGAGTAAAGATCTGAGTGGTGATCTAGAGAAGAAGGAGAAACAATTGGGGATTTCTGCCAACTGTGTGTTGGACCTAAGAGACTGTCACCAGGGAATCTCAGAGAATATTGGGTTGGATAGAATTAGGGAACAAATTCCTATATCATGGTATCTCAAATATTTCAAGTGCATATACTGGCCGAGAGTTGGGATGAGAGATAGAATTTTCCTCAACTATAGAATGGTTTTCGTCATACTATTATCAACCAATAATCTAACATACTGTACAACGTGGACGAAGAGCACAAGAAACCAAACCTGTGCAGTAATAAGTTTACTGGGGTTGTTTTCCAATAATAACCCGAAACAGTAAATTTTTACACCCCTTTTCTCAGTTTTAAGATAAAATTGTAATTTTTTTGATTTGCCTTACCAGACTAAGTATCTGGTAAAAGACTTTCTTGCCCAAAAGAAGCAGAAAGATATTTTAAACAACCTCAGGCTTTGGGTAACTTGGCCAATAATTAATAAGGAATCTGTAGTAGTGCACCTATGATCCCAACAAAAACCCTCACGAAGATGGATATCTGAGAAATAAAAAGTGTATTGACTTAGTCAAGTGTACCTATAAATGGGTGGGTTTGTAGAAGGATGTTTTGGCATGGATTGCAGGCTGTGTAAATTGTGTGGGCCAAGTCATATTGTTCTGGCAGGAATGGTCTCCTACTTCCACTACAGCAGGAAGAGGGGCATGAAAATCAGTGTTTGTGGACTTTATTACTGAACTTCCCAGTTCTAATGGGTTTACAGCGGTGATGGTGGTCAACTTCTTCACAAAGTATTCCCAAATTCTCCCTTGTCCTCTTCCATTACTTCTGAGGAAACTGCCCATCTCTTCATGTGCCATATGTTCTCTATGTTTGGTTTCCCTCACGAGATTACAGCAATCACAGGCCTCAGCTCACAGCACAATTCTATTTAAAATCTTGGTAACCTTGAAGGTTACTCCCTGTTGCTCCACTGTGTACCATCCCCAGTTGAATGGTCAAACTGAACGGGAAAATCAGATCCTGGAACAGTAACGCGGTGCTATGCTGCAGCCTCTCAGGATACGTGGCTGATAACTTCCTCTCTCTCAGTTTGCTTACAAAGAACACATACCTCCACTGGGTTTTCCCCATATTAAGTAACCTTAGGGTACAACCCCTCATTTTTAGTTGGCCTGTGCCTTTGCCCAGAGGTACCAGCTGCCGCTGACCATGCCCAGCATATTTTTGGCCACACAGTCCTTGGTTCAGGAGTATCAAACTAAGGTTATATGTGATACAATTGGTTCAGAGATTGGAAGTAGCTCCCAGCACATGAATTAAGGTGAATTCATATGTCATGCTTGACATGCGCCACTTGCGCATGCAGATGCCCTCATGCAAATTCACATCTAAGCACTCAGGTCCTTACTTGGTGGAAAAGGATATGGGAAATGGCGCTTTCCACTTGAAATTGATGGCCCACTGGAAGCAGCATCCTGCCTTTCATATCTCACAGCTGTACTCATACATGATGTTGGGATCCTTTCTTTATTGGGGGAAGCCCCAACTAGGGGTTGCAACCCACCTATGGGCGGATGCCAGATTAGGATCCCCATTAACTTGAGGTAAGCCTGATCCAAAGTATTGGGGATCAATCCTGATAGTTAATTTAATAATAAACTCAGCACTGGTGACTAATGCCAAGGATGCTGAACAATCAATGGGCCGCAGGGAATTGCCATCTGACGCGCCCATTCAATTAACCCCTTTTGGGCGCAATGGCGACTTACGCCAAGGATGCACTCAATCCTCTTGTATTATTTATTCCAATCATGTTTGGGAATCAATGGCAAGAATTTCCCTTCCCAATCCATCAAGGTCATATAATGCCTTGATAATCATTTTAATAAAATACCGTTTTTCATTAATCTCCTTTTTAATTTTAGCTTTACTTAGGGCCTGTAATGGTTTATTAACTCATTGGGGGATTTGGGGCCCCTGACAATAATGAGCCAGGTTGGAGTTCCTCTCCAGAAGTCCTGACATATGGGGTAATTCCAGCAGACCCAGAGCCCATTATGATTGAGGGTGCGGAGGAAGCTGGAGGTGAGGGCATCCTGGTTTCTCATCACTTATGCCGCTCCACTCAATATTAGGCTACATGGAAAAGCTATCTAGCTCGTGAAAAAGCTGGGTCAGTGCAGAGATCGTGCCAACTGTTCAGAGCTGGTCAAGGCTTTCCACTCTACCCATCTTAATGCTCCCCACCCTCCCAAAAAACCACTATGCTAATGGCGAAAAAGTTGCCCAAGGCCTGCAAGAATGTGGTCCTCGCTCAATTTCCTGGTGGTGGCGCCCCACCTTTGGCAAAAGGAAAGTGTAATGTAAGTACAGGAAAGCGCCCCATCCATTTGGATTGGAGGGTGTTCCCTTTCCCATCCAAGAAGAGGCCAAAAAGACCAGCGGCCCCCCTTGTCTCCCAGGGTGACCTTGCTCATGTGGTGGATGAGCGGTGGGTGATGGCGTACCCTTTGAGAATTCCGCCCCACCCCAGTTCTTACATTTGAAGAATTAATAGGTGAATTAAGGGAATCTGCAGTGAGTTGGCAATAATTGGCACCCGCTTGGGGTAAAGGGGCCAAGTATAATTTTACAGCTTCAAATTTTTTGATGTTAATAGTTGACAATTGCAAATTTTAGCAACAAAGACCAACAGGCGCGCCTTTTTGGTAACCAAAGCATCTTTTATTGAATCCTTGCAAAACTTGCCAATGGCATTGGGCCATTGGGAAATGTTGTCACAGGTTGAAACCTGTACTTGCCTATGGCATTGGGCCATTAGGAAATACTGACGCCAGTTCAAAACCCTCCACAGCTGTACCAAAACCCCATCCAACAGTTTTAGATTGGTCCAACCAACGCTGGAGCAACTGAGTGTGGGTGGGTTGGGCATCCCAAACCTATTCCTGACCTCATGAAAACGCCCCTACATGAGGTGGCCTTGTGAGGTTCCCACTGCCCATTAAGTGAGACGCCATCACTCTAGCCATCAAAACCAAAAAATTGACAATTTGGGCGTTTCAGGATGAACCAACAGCAACTCAGCCTACAACTGACAATTTCAAAGTCAGTTAAAAATAATCTATTATCCCCCTCGCTCAAAGTTTGCCGAGTTAGGCGAATCTCAAGGGCCCTGATCCAGAGCTTTTTATAAGCTATCATCCAAATCAATCATTTATATATATAAGCAGTCATAATACATGAGAAAATTGATGGTCAATTTCCTACTTCTGAATCTGAAAAAACTCTCATACCCCAAAGTAAATTTTTTTCTTATATTAAAATTTAAACCACCCAATATGATATAACTCTTCTAAGCACCCAAACTCTCAGGCCCTGGGGCCGCAACAGCCTGAATTATTGCTGGGTTGCTATTTACAATCATGGCCTATTAGTACTCGTTGGTTAAGTCTCTATAACACATTTAAACGTCATACATGCAGCAGCACCCCTGACATTTAGCTTGCCTTTTGGGTGTTTTTATCCAGGTTGGAACCCAGTCTAAACATTATCTGCCGCCATCATGACATATGTTTTTTGCACAAATTTTTGAAACACCAAGTCTGTATCTGTCCTATATCCCTCCAGGGGGAAGTCTTGGAATCTCTGAGGGTTTGTTGGTATAATAAAAAAGGTCAGAGTGAGTACTGGGGCTGACACAAATGGACTGATTGGAATTAATATGGACAATTAAATTTGGATCAGCGGAGATAGAGCGTCCCATCTATACTCCACTAAAACTTTTCCCTGTTCAGTCAGGGATGTTGGTAATGTATTGGCATGCAGGTTGCCAGAGAAGCAAGCCGCATAATGAACTCCTTGGCCGCAAGAGAAGCAGGAGTTTATATATGTGTCACATCTCCTTGTCACCTCAAAAACCAAGTCTAAAAATTAACTGGTGGATTTTAAATTGACTAAGGGCGTGTCAGGTGACCATAGAAAGGACGTTAAGGAACCGCCGAAGTGTTGAGTGGCCAAGTATCATCCAACTGATTATAGCCAAATTGGTGTTGTCTATTTCCCAAAGAGGAATCAGTAACTGTTTAAGGGGCTTTTTATTCCACGTTGGGAGCACTAAAAGTGAATGATAAACGGCATAAATAAAAGACAAATTTCAATATTGCCACATCATCATGAAGAACGGGGATCATAGCATTATACAGCTCTCAATATGGCTCAACAGCTGCCGTCATCACAATGATCACATCCTCATTGGTCAAAATATCTGCTCCCACTAATACGTAGGCCTCAGTCGTAATCACTCCACAAACACCACCAAAGACTCTTCTCGTTGAATTTGTATTGTTAAAAATTGGCCTTGTATTGTACCATATTCTCAACACCCCAAAATAACAGAGCACAACTTCCTTCACCCCCTGATATGTTATGGTGCTATTTTTAAGGCAACATACTTGGTCTGCACTCTCTACGTCCAGAGATGATAAGAAAAGTTTAGCCTTATGCCAATCTGAAGTCCCCTCTACTGCATACTGAACTGCTTAAAAAATTTATTTATGTTTCCATTGCGGTTAAATGGGGTCAGTTTGTCAATGCAAACATCACCCTCTCTAGCAACACTATTCAGTATAAAATCTGAAAAATGTGGTCGCTCTGTAGTATCATCTAAGCAATTGGCAAAGTTGGCTGGCTTAGCAACCAGCCAGGTGCAGTTGGTGAAGGGCTTTTCAAGCGGATCTGATATACCATTATTTTCTTTAATTTGCATTTTTTGCTTCTGAAGTAGTGATACAGGACAAGTTTTAGTTCCACATATTAAAACTCAATAAACTGAGGTAGTATCCCCTCAAGTTATACCTGTTGCACTATTGCTTGGAGAATATAAGGTTTTTTAGCATGTTAATTAATGGCCCCCTGTAGTGAGAACCACTGTTATAAAATTGGTAATGAGATAAATATCCAGAAGGGTTGCACAGGGTGAGACCACTGAGCAACAGACAAACAATATGGAGATCGTTGGTACACGAAATGAACTTGATAAACTTATAATTTATGAGGCAATTGCCTCGACCACATTACTTTATTTAAATTATTATCAATAGAAGATTTTTCCTGCTTTTAATTCCTTCTTCCTCCTATCCACTCCTTTTCTTTTACTTCTATAAAAGACCTCTCTTTTTGTCTTCACATCTCACTCATGTCTTTGCTGCTTTGTCAGTTCCAACCCTTCAGCTTAGATATAAACCATTCACCAGACTTGTCTGGTTCTTCCTCATCATTGAGGCTCATACAGAATTCATTCTATTAGCTGAAATAATATCACATCTATTAACTCATCTTAATTGACATAATTGATGATCCAGGTTCTAAACTCCCTTAAACAATTAACATATAATCCGCCAAACTACTTATGACTTATCAGACAGTCATACCAATCTATTGACACTTTGCATGGCTAGGTAAGTGGTTTCTGGCGTAGAAGTTTTAATTATAGGCTGTACACTAGAGGGCAAAATTGGTTCTCATCTATAAAGGGCAAGGAAATGTGACACTTGAATGATTTAATGGAAACTAACGTGATATGCTAATAAAGCTGCTGTTAAGTATTCATTTCATCCTTGAATGTTCAGAGGAAGCCATCTTGCAAAGGATGGCAACTAAGGAACCATTTCCTTGTTCTACAGCCCCATTAGTATCGGGGTAATAAGGGGTCATAAAAGGTTGATAAGTACCCATTAGAGAGTTAAGATTAGCAACCACACTGGAATTAAAATAGGTACCATTTTCAGAAAGCAGCCCCTTGGGACTTCCATGGCGACTGAAGACCTGTTTCATAAAGAAGGATGTGGTCACTTTGGAAGTTGGGGAGGCAACTGAGATAGCCTCAATCCATTTTATAAAGTAATCAACCATGATTATGATAAAACAGTGGCCGTACATCGCCTTAGGCAGGATCCCAGTAATGTTAATGCTAACCATGGAAAATGGGGCCGTGGGACCCATGATGTGATGTTGGTATAGGTATTGGGAGGCTTCTGATTTGCACAAGTGAATCATGATTCAATAAAGTCCTGGACTGTCTCAATCATGCCTTCCCAGTAGCAGTGGTCAATCAGCCAATAATAGGGTTGCTTTACTGCGCCATGCCCACAGCAACATGAGCCTCCAGAGCGTATTAGTCTGAGCAGAGGGTTGAACATATGGTAGCCAAGAGATCCCAACCTGCCTATATAACAATCCATTTTCAATTCAATCTGTGAAGCTATCTGCTTTAAGTTCTTCTGAGTCATCAATGGCTCCTGGATCCACTCTTAAAGTTTTGAAATGAGCTCATAGATCCGGTCCTCCTTGGAAGCATAAAGGATCCTATGGGTAAGCGGGACAAACCGTCAGCATTTTGATATATAATCCCCATGTAATGGACTATTGAGAAGTCATAGTTCTGGAGTTTAAGGGCCCATAAGACAATCATCCATCAAGGTCTTTCTATTGTAACCTCTGTAGTGAGGCATTGTCCATCACTACGATGAAATTATTTCTGTACAGTAAAGGATGAAAATACTTGATGACCTATAACACAGCTAGACACTTGCATTCAGTTATGCTGTAATTTCTTTCCACTTAAGTTAAACTCTTGCTAAAGTAAGCTATGGGGTGATCAACTTGGCTTGCGTCCAGTTGAGCCAAAATGGCCCCCAAACCCACATCGCTAGTGTCATTAAATAGAATGAAAGGCTTATCAAACTCAGGATGTACCAGAATAGGGGCCGTAGTGAGGGCTTTTAATAGGCATCAAAGGACTGCTGTTGGTAATGTCCCCATCGGAAAGGAACCTCTTCATGGAGAAGATAGGTAAGCAGCTCAGTGAGTTTGGTAAGGTGCAATATGAATTGTTATTGATATCCAACCATTCTGAGGAAAACCTGAATGTCATGCGAATTGCTTGGTCAAGTCATATTCTCAATAGCAATCACCCTGCCAAGCAATGGTGAGTCCCTTTTAAAATTCCCTTATGTCTGAGGAATTTTATTTTGATCTGAAAGAAATGACATTAGGTCAGCTTTAATTTCAATGCAGCATAACACAGCCATTTAAACACTTCCTTCATGTGGGCCAAAGGCTGGTCAAAAGTGAGCAAGAATACAGTTACATAATCCTGGTAGACCAGCACACATGACATCTTCAAATACCCCATCAAGCATTCTATGGCTCGCTGGAAAATGGCCAGGGCATTTCACATCCCCTGAGGCATGCGGGTGGGTTTTAATAGACCTTCACTCGCTACAAGTGCACATTTTTTTCATTTATCTGGTACAAGATCTATTTTCCAGTACCCGCTGGTGAGATCCATTGTGGAGAAAAACTTGGATCCGCTAAGAGGCGTTAGGAGTCATAAATACTAGGTAGAAGGTAGTTATCTTTCTGAGTGATAGCATTAAGCCAGTGGTGATCCATTACCACTTGATGACTACCATCTTTCTTCCTCACAAGCAACAATGGCGAGGCCCAGGGACTCTGGGATGGTTTTAGAAGACCAGCGTCCAATTGGTGTTTTTATGATTTTGTGACCTGGGCTTCCTCAACTTCAGACTTTCAATAGGGGTGGGCGCGAATTGGAAATCATAGCCAGTAAATATATGATATTGCACCTCCTTCATCATCCCAAAATCCTCTGGGCCAGTAAGGAAATATTAGCATATTCTTTGATTAGGGCGTCCACCTGTTATTGTTGTTTGTGAGTAAGCGTTTCGCCAATTTCCACCTCAACTTGGGCTATAGTAACATTTTCGCCTATTCTTAAGTCTCAGATGTCTTCACATCCCCAGATGAACTCAATCTGGTCAATGGCTTCATCTGGGCATATGTGATGGGTCTGTTCTGAGTTATCTGCATTAGCCAATCAGTAAAGTTGGCCATTGAGTCCATCACCAGTCCCCAGTAAGCGAGATCCAGCACTCCAGGACAGGTAAGTGGTTCTCAGATGACCGGATTACTCTCCCCTCTGAATTTCCAATAGGTGGTCCAGTGGTATGGTAATTTGGAGACCAGTTTACACCAGGATTTTCAATTTAAGTGGTATGACTACATGGAGAGGCGCATACACAGGCATCACTTCCATAGCCTCTGCACTGGAAGGCGGCACCTTAGTTTTTAGTCCAATTACCTGACATTCTAGCCATTCAATGTGGTCCAGGTGCTCCAGTAAACAACATTGGGTCTTCCTCTTCACTTTCTCCTTAAGAGAGATTTCACAACCAGAGGAATGCGGTACCCTAAAATAGAAAAGTATAGTTTTTGTGACTTATTTGAGTATCAAGTTCAACCAGGAACAGGGTGACAATAAGTAAGTCGTAACCATCATTTTCTAACACAATAGTGGGAGCCATTACAACAAGAGAGACAAATAAAAGAGGTAAGGAGGAGAAGGCTCCCAGGGAGCAGGTAATATGAGGTCCTACCATTCTGTTCCTAGGGATTGATTCTGGTCTAATGCAACCTTTATCCGCTTGATCAACTGAGAGGATTGACGTTAAAGGGGGAGCTGGTGTCAATGATTGCTAAGATCTTCACCTTGTGAACATCAATCCTTAAACGAGTAACTTCAGTGCCAAAATGGGGAAATGAGTAAAGTAATTTATCTGGAGGGAGAGGTCTGGAAAAGGAATAGTAAGAGGTATTTAAGCCTTTATTCAAAAATCATAGAGTATAGAACGTCCAATACGACAGGTTTCTCCAGAACATAACACTCAGTGCGTGGAGCTTTGGTAGATTTGGATTGAGGCGTTGCACATCAGCAGAGGGTGCCTCACACCCTAAGCCAATTCCATTTTTATTAATTTATCGCCTTGCTTTTTCCAACAGGAACTCTCTTATTGGCTCAAAATTTTTCTTTAAGTGCATGGGTCATTGCACAGTTTTAAACTCTGAAAGTGCTCAACGGCTTGGATATTGGTTTGATTCCCATATTTGGAGCTTGGCATACTTCTGGCACAGGCAATTCCATTATTGAATCCTTAATGTTAAGATAGGTTTTATACTTTTTGGCATTTTGAAAATAGAGTACCAGATTGGCACTGTGTTGGAAAGTAGAGAACAGTTGAGGTGGTATCATCCAAGGTAACCTGGTCACAGAAGCCAGCGCCTGGGCTTCATGATAGAAGCGTTCATCAAATTTAATATGAGTTCCCCCTAGTAAAAAGTGGATATGCATGAAAGCCTGCTTACAGTTAGAAAGGGTAAAATTACTGCTAAATTCTTTGATAAGTGCCTCCTTGATGGTGGCCAGGTGGTACATGTCTTGTAATAGGGCATCATGATTCTCGTACTTTTCCATCCAACCAAGTTTGTATATGCTGGCATTTCTGTCATTTAGTAACTGGCTCCATCACGCCCTTATATACAAAGAGGTATGACTGAATTGTCTCAGATCTAGAGACGTACTTCTCCTTAAAGGTAGGTTTTAATATCCAACGGTTTTGGAGAGGACATAGAAGGCAGAAAAGATTGGGCGCTCTGAGTCAGTGGGCTCCATGGTGCCTATATCAGTGTGTGGGATAGCCCTATCAAACTGATGGCGGATCTCATCCATGTCATCCTGGATAGAGGCGTAGCATCCATTGACGTGCTTAAGGGGGGCTTTATAATCCAAAAGTTGGCGTAGATTCTTGATCTCATCATACTGATGGGCCAATTGCATGGTGAGAGAATCCTGTTTAGAATTAATTGCTTAGAGTTGGGCAATGATCATTTATAAGTGGTGATTTTCTAGGTCTTGGGAGTCTATCATATTGGAGCAGGTTCTAGTAATTTTTGCATAATGGTTGTACAAGAAGGGGAAGGTTAAATCAGAATCTT
Source organism: Massospora cicadina (assembly GCA_022478985.1). Classification (NCBI taxonomy): domain Eukaryota; kingdom Fungi; phylum Entomophthoromycota; class Entomophthoromycetes; order Entomophthorales; family Entomophthoraceae; genus Massospora; species Massospora cicadina. Next base: position 13,590 of record JAKSZP010012368.1, read on the forward strand.
GATGTTTCTCCTCAATAGTCATTTCAACTCCTCAGGCCACTAATAATAGTTGTCATCTGAAATCTTTAAATCATTATTCGTGCTCTTCATGAAAAAGGCTCCAACAGGTGAGGAGGGGCCAGGAGGACCCCAGGGACCTCCAGGCTCAGGGAGCCCTTACTTTCCTTCTCTTACACCAGGTCTTGTTTCGCGGATAGCCTTATGTTGTATGGTAACTTCTTGATTCAGCATCATTGTGAGACATTCTTTCAGCTGCTGGATCTGGATGAACAAATCAACAAGACAAAAATTGGTTTTTTGGCGATCTTTAGTAATTCAGGCAAGAAGGGTGGATAAAGAAAGTTACTCTCTGGTCCAGCCAGTGATTAATTTGACCATTTACTAAAATGAATTCATTCTGCATATTTGGACGACTCCAATGTCACTATTAGTCAGGTGGCATTGGGTGTCATTGATCTCCTAACTATTGTCCAAAATGGCCTCCCAAATATCTCAGCCAAAATTATAGGTGGCATAATATAATTCAAGGAGTTAGGAGTGAATCTGGTGAGTCAACCCTAGCTTGCTGCATCTCCATATGGTGGAGTGTGAGCAACTGCGTGTGATGGTGTAAGGCAAGGTGCATAAATCGCTAGAGGTATGATTTTAAATGGGTCATTCTTACATCATTGCTCAAAAGCTCAGCTGAGGAATAAAATTGGTGCATTTGAGCAGACCAAGTAGAGCTGCTATGATAAGTTCTCCCACTTGGGGTTATAACTTTGTCTATTAGCTTTCGAAATTGTTTGGCGACATTGGGAGAGTTTTTGATAGGTGGACTCATTGGGGGCTGAGATAGTTAAAGCGATGGTCATGCAGAACTCAAATTCTTGTGGTTAAGGTAAAGTCACATCTTGATAATTGATAATGACTAATCAGGTCAAACTCATGTTTCCTTCATATTGGTTGGCTGTCCTCACTGGATTATTTATACAGAAGATAGGTCTTCACCAGGAGCCTCAAAAGGATCAGGCAGAAGTCATTATTTTGTTAGGGTTTTCAATCTCTCTGAAGGTCGGGGCCTTTGAGGCTTTTTGATAATTAGTCAAAAGCAGCTCCACTTGAATCTCTTAAATACAGTGTTCTATAAGGCAAATATCTCTCAATGGAAGTTCTTCATGGAGGCAATCTCTTTTCATGAACCAGGAAAAGTCTCTGTAAAAACAGGTAAGATAAACACTAGTAAAACATAAAAAATCTAAAGATATCATTTATAGGTAAAAATTTGGGAATTTTTGTATGCTTTTGAGATACTCAAAATCACCTAGGGTAAGCTATGAGTGATAATTGGGATTGAGCTGGGTAATGAGACATCTTTGAAAATGTGGCGGTATATAAAAAATTCTTTTTAATTGACTATTGTTGGCCAGGGCGGCAGAATCTAGATACCTCTAAGTGGCAAGATCTTCACCAGCTGAATAATCTGATTTTTTAAGGTTTGATATTTCTTTTGACCTTTTAGGACTAAATTATTTAAGTCAGTCTCAAGACTCATCAAAACAGTGGAGCTTCTTTGACCACATTGCAACTTTGGTCACATTTGAATCTTGTTCATAATTGTCTGATTTTCATGACTTCTGACAACCCAAATTCGGACACCTAATATAAGCATATTTCTCTACTTAGATTTACCTGAATTAAAGGCCAACCTATAGGTTTGAGATAATATTATATAATTTATAAGGGAATTGGATGATCCCAAATCCCGTCCAAGTAAAGCTCACCCCTTCCACACTATCCAGCTTTGAGATTCACCCAATCTTGGAAACGCAAACCTTTTTTATAAGAATGGGCCCATCTTCAGCAGGTACATGCATGAAAAAACCTTTCAATATGTAATGGGATCACCCATACTTGGCCTGACTATAGGCACAACCTGCTATCCACTGGAGGAGGTAATTGTTGTTACAAGTGCAATCATGGTGGAACAAAAATTTTCACAAAATTAAAATGATACCAATCTAGTGAGCAAGTTGGATCTGAATCAACTTTTGTAATAATTTAGATTTTTAATCGTCCATGATTGAATTGTAAAGATATTTTAACAGTAGTGCCTAGTCCCAGTTCCCCATTCAGTGACCTTATAAAGAAGTGGTCCTCAACAGGTTCCACTTTTGCTCCATTTTTCCCTTTCCTCTCCTTAGCTTTTGCATAGAAATATTTAAAAATCCAATTTTATTTATGAGTTTAAGTTGTTTTCCAGAAATTCAGTAGTTATGATTTCCAATTTTAGGATTTTTTGGCTAGTGCTCATGGTTACCTCATTCTATTTGCATCCTACATTATGTAAGGCTGTACCAGAGGTATTTTGGCTGTTGCTATGGATAATAACTCATCCCAAGTGCCTGCACAGTCTTATTATTTTCAGAACGCTCTATGACAGTAGGACACATCATACTATTTTTGATATTTGGCATAACTAACTCCTGACTTTCAGAGTCCAGAAAGCAAATTATTGCTACCAACTAAGCGGTCTTAAATGCCACACACATTCTAAATTTCAAAGAGATCAAGAAAATATACACATTAACCTAATTATGAAACTTTTATTCCACTTGGCATAACTTTCCACGCAAATATATGGAAAAAGTAAATCTTGATTGCCCACTGTAGTTTTGCTCCAATGTCCTTGGATTCCTTGCCAGCTGCCCCAGTGTGGGGCAGTGGCGAAACTCACCCCACCATTTTCTGTCTGACAGGAAAACGCACTCAGACTGGCTCATCCAGTCAATCCAAACACCTGGGATAATTTTGTTCATCCCAAGGATCTCAACGCACATCTCGCTCAAACCCAAGTGGTGCCCCATTGCCCCTGGTGCTCCCCCGGAGCAACATGTGCTATGGCCTAAGGGTTGAATATGGGAAACTATTCCCATGCCATGACCAAGCCATTATCAAAATGGCTTAGGTGGTGATGACACCAGCCTGCTTTATTGACTTCCGCCCCTATAAGGGGTACTTTGATCTTGGCTTCCCATGTGAAGCTTATGCAGCCACTGCGGCAATGGTGCCATTAATTTACAATAATATTCCCCTCCCAACAACGCGGACCCAGCTCCCAATGGACACCACCATGGTGGTTCAGTTTGCTGGTTTGCCCACCCACCTCCCCCCAAAGTGCTCCACCAGGAGCTGATGGAAGGCTTGGCAGCCTACGGCGCCAACCCCATCTTACAATTTGTGGTCCCAAATGGGGCCACACGCCTCACTGGGCCTTGAGCGTATGCCACAATCAGCCTTGAATTTACAAAAATTTCATTGGCAATTCCCCCCATGCCACCATCCCATCTGCCCCCGACCATCCATTCTGGGCCCATGTTGAGGGCAGACGGATGATCTGTCCATCCTGTTTCAAGTTAGACAACTCAAAACGCAAATGCTCACACTCATAAACTTCTTCTGACAGCAAAAGTTTGCCCAACACCCACCAATCCGCCACCCACCCTGCGCCAGCTTTGGTATGGGATATGATCCTACCTCTCCCTCCCCCAAAGCCTGATGCTGCAGATGCACCTGCAGCCACCAATCAGCCTCCTCCTCGCCCCAGTGCCACAAATGCTCCCTCCAATCAAGACCGGCTAGGACCCCAGTTTGATCCCATACTTCCTCCAACAAATCTACCAAAACTCAACCATATGCCATTCCCCAATTTAATTCAACTGGAACCCATGGAATTATTGGATGAAATCGACAAATCAGGTAATCTCATTGAAGAACCATCTCTGAAAATTGAGCGGTTCTTTAATGCAGAATGGGACGCCAGGTACCCCACTCTTTTATATGCCCCACAGCCAAATGCCGAATCATTCTACAGTGACCTCCAGCTTGCAGTAGAAGCAGCTGCCACATCAGATTGTTGTCCCCTCCGCAAAGCTGTCACCTAATCAATGGCGATGCTCACAGGAGGTATTCCCCCTCCTGTTATCCCCACAAAACTCACCCCAAAAAGTAAAATTACAATGAATCAAATGCACAAAAATGTCAATGACGCTATCTAGAACGTGGTATTGGTAGCACAGAATCCTAAAGATAAGATTACCTGAACCAATATCGCCACATTTGTTAAACTCCCAGATGCCCACATTAAAGCCAAAAAAGCTTTAGCTGAATATATCACTGCCAATTTCATAGCTGGAAATTTCTAGGAAATACCAATTACTAGCAATATTGAACCACACGCCACAAATGCCCTGACGCCCTTGCTTTTCACCTTGACACGTATCCTACTATGTGATGAGAAAGCTGCTGCTGAAGATGAGCCCCCCAATCCCCCTTAACCCTTCCACCATTGTGGGGTAAGCGGTCTCCGCTGCCTACCTGGTTAGTTTTTCTGTTCAGTAGTTTCATTCAATCCGCTCATTTGAGAGTTTTGTTTGAATCAAATAGTTAAGTTGGTTTTAGTTCTAGTTTTTTTAGCTCAGTAATGTCCGTCACCTGGTCAGCTTATCTCAGTTAAATGAAATAAAGAAAATATGCACATTTGCCTCCTAGTCAAACTTCAGTAAAAAGTTGGTTAAACCGATAGTAAATTTCATGCGTTCATTGGATGAAGGCCCTGTGGTGCCAATATATGACTTTTCTGGGTTACTAAGACAGGGAGGGGGTGTAAAAAGGTTTTGAGCCACTTGCATATATGGATGTGTGGAAGTACCAATGGCCAGAACAAATGTAAAGAACTGTAGGAAAATTACAAGTATCTAGTGCATTCCCACCCTCATTGTCAGGTTCCATAGGCAGGGAATCCCATTTCATCAATGCACATAGCATAGGGTCGCTCACTAGATTGACCCTGTTGGTATTTAAAAAGCCTCTTAGATCTCATCTATAAATTGGTTCAACGTCTCAGAAAGCAACAGCTTTCTTCCTGAATCGAGTTCTCTATAATGTCCAATTTTTGGTTAGCGGTTGAAAAATCACTTTCATGGAGATATACTCATTCACTGGGACATTACCTTCTGTTCCTGAGCTTAAAGTTCAAGACGAAAGATATCAAGTTCTTGATACAAATTAATATATACTAAACTTCACCTTTCATAGCATCATCTAGCCACTGAGGCAGTGTTGATGAACTTTCATATCTTTTACTAAGCTTTTACTTGACAATTGTGGCCTATTATAACATCAGAAAGTTGGAGAATGTGAGGATTAAAGTCCGCATGTAGTTGACAAATATCATCAGATTAAATTTCTAGGCCTCGTGGACAACCGCTTCAGCTTCAGAGTGTTACGCTACCTCTACCAGAAGATAGTCCTCAATTGGGTTGCTAGATTCTATACTTAAAAAATGCTCAGGGAAAAAAAGGTGTGAATCCATGTAGTGAACATGAATGTATTGTTAAGCAGGGTGTCATATTTCAGGTGTAAAGAATGTAATTACACATAGATAAAAGGTACTATTTGAGGACAGTAACCTTGGTATAAGCTTTACAAAAATAAAACCTATTATTAAAAATAAGGTTTTATCTAACAACAAAGAAGCACACTGTAGTATCTTATACTTCTAATGGATCTAAAGATCACTTTTGTAGCCTTCTTAATTTTGTAGGCTGCTAGTTGAGGCTATGTAGGAAAAGGTCCCCCTCTAGATGACAGTTCTGCCTAGATATGCTCTTCTCATATTTCTAAAGTTCTTAATGCGCAATATTTTGGATCCAAAAGACACTTGAGGATGGAAAATAGAGGCGTTCTACCAGATCAGGCCAGGAATTAGATGCCTAGGGCTTAGGAATTTCAATAATAGTAGATTACACCAATTGCAATTAAGATGCTGGCAGATGGCCATAAAAATAGGACCTATTACAAAAAAGTTGTTTTACGCTAGTGTGGGGCAAGATAAAATGTTACAACTAGAATAGATAATATGGGTATGTTCGTCAAGGACACAAGTTGAGGTGATCACTAGAGTAAGGCAGCAGAAGTTGCACCAGTGGGGATTATGGATTTGATCTCCTCATGAGTCCTAGTGAATTAACTTTGTAGTTTAGGGGTGCGGGGAAGAAAATAAATATGAACTAATCAAACCCTCTGTATAATTATTAGTTTAGCAATACAGTAAATGCTTATAATATTACAGATGGTTGTTAAAACTATCTACAACAAGATTACAGTATGCAGAGCCTTGACCTACTGGGTGAGCCGAAACTTTGCATACTTAATAAGCTGAGGCACCTAAGAAAATAGTACAAGGTTTTGGAATGTTTGTGGGTTTTGGGAGGGGTAAACGACACTAACTTGGCAGCATTAACATGAGTGGCTTGCGGCAAACATGAGCTTCTCATTCTCATCCTGAAATTTCTCAAGGAAGCTAGCGAGGAAACTAGAGAAAAGCATACCCTTAAAAGAGGCTCCATGGGATTGTGGAGGGCTTAGAAAAAGAGAGTGTTAGTTGGGCAATAGCCACTTTAACAACAAGCTGTTTGTTTTTTATAAATGAAAAAGCCATTTTGAGTGTGTGTTGTTCTGTGGATAATACTTGGGATGCTAAAAATTAGGCCAATATAAAATCTGATTTACCTGTAATCTAATAATCACCAGTTACCCATTTTGATATATTTGAATGAATTTTAGATGGAAAAAAGGACTAGCAATGGGGCTGATTTGGAGCAGTATTGTTTGGACCACAAACTACCAACCAAGGAAATTTAACTATTATCTGTGCAGCAATATGCTACTTCACAGTTTGGAAAGATTGGGTTCAATCGGCTGGTGCAGTAGGAGCTTCAAGCACAGCATTTGAGGAGGGGCTGTGTTGCGGATTTTGCAATCCACCACATCAGGTACTCTGCAAATGTGCCATGCTAATGGTATGATGACTGTAGACCCTTGCTCTTTAGCCAACATCGGCGACCTGTTGCTAATAAATCTTAGCAACAATTTCTTAAAGAACTGCCAATAACTCCGCCAGGAGGCATACTGTTGCATAGGAGAATGTCCCCAACAACTTTATCACGAGTAGAACAGCTTTAAAATATCATTGTCAAGTTGGAAGCATCTATTTGGGGAATTTGCACGGGGTTTTATAGAAGTTCAAGATGGGAGCAATAGCGCAACTACTTTCATGAGCTTGAAATTTAAACTTCACATTATTCACCATCTAGTCACTTCAGCAATAGGGAGTTAGGGCTTCTGAAGATCTAAATGCTTTCACATGGCAACAGCTTTGGGGTTCTCTAAATACTACTCTTTAAATTACCCAAAGTCAAACTCTACAACAATAAAATAATAAGCAAATGAAAGAAAACTTATTTCAAATAAACCTCAGGCATTTATACTTAAGGTGTTTGATTTGGAAACCTATAACTGCCTATTAATTATTATCAGGTAAACTAGCCAAAACTCAGAAAAGCACACTAAAAGGAAACCTTTGACATTACTAGCCATATGAACATTATTCGAATATCATTAGCATGAAATACCAATATAGCCTAATATAAAAGTAAACTGAATTGTTGACTATCCTTGGCATCAGTTGCTGGTAGATCATAATATACTCTTCCTATCAGGAAAAATCCCCAATACTTCTAAAATGGCTAATAGTTGTGATATTGATCGACCCAATAAACGAGGAGCACATTATGGGTCTAATTCATCCAAAATATTTTTAATATTCAAAGTAGCTCTCTCAACTGAATGAGAAGCAAAGATCAGACCTCAGGTAGACAACCTTATCGCTTCACTTAACATAATGAGAATCAGGAACAAAACATTCAAAATTTTATCAAGTTTGCTTTACTCATTCTAATGAGGAGCTTTTAACTCGACTTTGAATATTACTAATATTACTGGTAAAATAGTCAAAACTAGTGAATTGGTTGGCAGACAACCCCAACTAATTTGACCCTAGTTTTGAGAGCCTTAGGATGAATTTAAACTGGTTAGACATTTTTCAACAGGGTGAGATAATCAAACACCATTTGAAAAATTACACCGGTTTAACAATGGGGATAATGCTAGAGGGAGGAGGGGCAAATGACGCTGAATCAGCAAGGGAAGGGAATTACACTTTAGGAGGTCTAAACTGAAGCACGAAGGCAGAAGTTGCAGTGTTTTTTGGTGAGGGCATAGAAGGTGTGGCTGGGGAAATAGAGGATCATGGTGTAAAAGAATTTAAAGATGGGTGTCCCAGTGGTAGGGGATATTTTTTGTAAAGGCATGAGGCCCTGAGAGTCAGATAACCCCATTAGAAACCACAAAATGGAGGATGTGATTGACGACATAAGCAGCCAAATCCTTGAGGAGCTCTTGGTCTAGTTTCTCAATGTGATATGACTGGGAATACCAGCAAACTGGAATACCAAAGTAGCATCCGCTTTTCAACCAAGTGCATCTAGTGAGGACGAGGAATTTTCATAGACCAGTAGCATTGTCACTGAAACCATAGCCTGTGATTCACTAAAAAGCCTAAGTCAATTTCATAAAGGGTAAGATTCTAAAAAACTGTCAGATTTATACACCATCTGATCCATCTCAAAGATGGCTTCAAATTGTGCAGGGTAAAGTTCTCCAAACTTGACCTGAAGTCTGAAGCGCAGAATTCTCTGATAGAGCACCAGAGGGCTACAAAGCACCACCTGGGAGTGCGCACAATGTTGGGTTAGGTCTCAATGGGGGGAAGCAGTCATTGGATGGGTGAGAGCTATTGGGATCAGCCTGGGCACACTTTGGCATAAAAAACACTAGGGGGTGGCACCACACCACTCCAAATGGGTGCAGCAGGTTTCATAATAAGTGATATTCAAAACTTGATATAGCATTGGTACACTATTGTAATTTACTTAAATATTTGAAATTATCTTAATTGGTGTAATTAAGTAATATTGATGCTGATAAAGATTTTCAATTTAGTTTATCAAGGGTACAGAAGGAAGTTCTAGACTAAAAAACCCAATAAAAATTACATTAATACTATCACTCTATATTTGAGTTAATTATATAGATGTAGTAGCAAAGAAAAGTTAAGCTTCTATTGATAAAACAAAAATCATATGCAACATTCATATTACACAAGGCACTGTTATCTTTATCTTTATCTTTATTTTATCTTTATCTTTATTTTTATTTTTATTTAATTGGGGTATCTGACCAGGGGACGGAAACTACCAATGTGAGATATAAGGAATAGGATAGAGGAAAATAAGTATACCGAGATTTAGGCGCCCCAGAGTAGACGTGCTACCCCTGTTGCTAGAGGTACCACCAGGTGTATGGAGATTGGATGCCCTACTCTATGGGGTTTCCTCTTTTATTTAAAGGTGTGAAGTAAGGGATCCACATGCAGAAACCAGACTGGAACCATGATTTAACGAGTCATTGTTGCTTTGGCCTCATGTATCCATATAGCCTGGTTTAAAAGTGTTCCAGTAGGTGTAGATGAAGTCTGCTGGTTGTTTCATGGATGGTTGGAACGGTTCCCTTGAAGGCATTAAGCTATGGTTGTTTATCCACAGTTTGATGGCAAATATAAGGGAATGGAGTGTGGGTGGTATTGGGGATGAAAGTTGGAGTTCGAGGAGGCTTCTAAAGATTAAAAGCTCCTGGTCATTTTGATTTTAAGCAGACGTGCAACTTCACGCCATATGGCTCTAGATGGCGGGAATGCTATAAGGCGATAGTGTAGGGTGCCATCCTCTCCACACACTGTGCATGTTACAAGAAGGGAGTTGGAGCAGTCCGCTGTCCAGTATGTTCTTCTGAGGCAGCGCCAGGTGTTAGCTCTTACCCTTGACTGAAGGAATGGATGATGTGCGAGCCTCCATATTGCCTTCTGTGTCATGAGGTCATAGGGAATATCTAAGGCATCCAGGTAGTCAATTATTGAAATGATTGGGGCCATGTCGTGAAAGTCCCTCTAAATGTTTGTTCAGTTTGCTTAGCGTGAAGCAAGCTCTATGCCTTCACCTTCCCTGACTAGTGCCTGGGTAGTTACTATCCACTCTATATGCTGAATGGTGCGGAGGAGGCATTTGAAGTGAGGGAGTTCCATGTGGGCCCGCTGCCTTGAGACAGTTTGCAAGGTATGTGAGCAGGCTGGACGGGTTGCGGGGGTTTATATAGTTTAAGCGCATGTTTAAAGTTGGCCCTCGCTGCTCTAGACCAACATTGTTGTGGGAGGTCTTGGGCTAGGGCTTCCTCTATCCAGGTGCTGAATATGCAGTTGGCGTGGACCTCAAAGTCTAATAGGTCCATGCCTACGCTGGAGCGTGGGCCAAAGAGTATTTTCACCCGTATAGATGGGTGGGACCTAGGCCATAATCATCATTAGATTAATGCGCGGACTGAGGATATAAATGAAGGCGAGAATGAGAGTGTGTGAGCGGGAAACCACAGCATTGAATTGTGAGTAAATTGGCAACTGTAACTTGCCCCGTTAGTCCTGAGGATCTTCCATTAAGGGAAACGACGTTATTGGAAATAAACTGTAGTAGATTGTTTTTAATTGTCTCATTGGCATACCCCCCTGTTTACAGCAAAATTTCAAGGTGGTGAACAGGGTTGGCTGTGAGTGTGATGAAAAGGGTAGGATGATTTGCTTGTTTCTTTGTGAGGATCTATGGGGTTCAGGTTCTTTGGTCCAGTCGTTAGTGTATTTTCATAGCAGGATTATTTTCTTTTTCTTTTTGGTGAGCTATGCGTTGCTCAAAATGGAACACTCCTCCAGGGTGTGTTCCAATTGCCGGGCATCATCATTGCTAGCTAAGCCTTCCATGAAGTCATCTGCAAAGGCTAGTATCTTTACTGTTATTTGGCCTTTTGTAGTGATGACCAGGAGGCGTGAGTCAGCGATGCAAAGGAGCGGATCAGTGCTGAAGTTATACAGCAGTGGGCTGAGGGTACGCTTGTTTGAGCCCTCTGTGGAGTGTGATTGTGTCAGTCAGGAAGCCAGGGCTGTAGAAAGCCATGTATGCGTACTCTGTTAGGATCATTGCCCAATCTATGAATTTGGGTGGGAGTTTGAAGGGGCTTAGGCATTTCTTCAGGTATGGCCAACTAACGCGGTCATATGTCTTCTCCTGGTCTAGAAATGCCAGGGCTCCAGTTGCTTTGGACTGGCAGATATTGGCGACGTAGTGTATATTGGTCCAGATGATCGCCCTGGTATAAACTCAAACTAATTTAAGAGACAGAATTTTGGAGGCTATATTGCCTAGTCTGATGGATAAAACTTTACTAATAGTTATGTTTCAGTGTTAAAGAGTTCAATAGGGCGCCAGTTGGCCAGTTCCAGTTTGTCGCCCTTTTTAAACTGGGTTACGACATATGAGTCATGACCACTAGGTAGGAGGCGGGTCTCCAGCAGGCACTATTTCATTGATGCTAAGAGGAGGAGGGCAATTTGTTTAAAGTATTTTGTAGAATTCGTAGGGTATCTCATCAGGCCTGAGCATTTTCTATGTGGCGCACTGTGTACTGTGTCCCAGAGCTCCTCCTGTGTGATTATATTTAAAAGTTTGTAATCTGGCTGTGTGCTTTGTATCCTGGTAATATGTATAAAATTTTTAATTTTTGGGGGTCAGTTGGAGTATCACGGTACTATTTGGTGTATTAGTTGCGTACTTCCGCTTTGACCTCCTCTGGGTCAGTTGCCATGGTGCTGTCACCTTTGTTGACCTGTGTGCATGCGGGCTGGTTGCCATGGGAGTAAAATTGGTAGAAGAAGTATGTTAAGCAGGTTTCGCCTTCTTTTATGAGCTTACCTTTTTTCAAAACTTTGATTCTGTGCTGGTGTTTGAAGATGAGGGTGTTTAGGCGGGAAGATATTTCTGTCCATTTATGCCGCCAATTGGGGCTGTAGCCAGACTTTGGGGCGTTGAGCTCAAGGTGATCCAGTTCCACCAAGGTTTTTTTTTGGCTGTGTTGGCGGTGTACTTATGCAAGGAGAGATGGCAAGTTCTAATAATAATCAGACTTTAAAATTTTCTTAGGTTGCATGGGGTATGATACAAATGGAGTTACAACTTTGGGATTTGTGGGCTCATTTTCAACCCAGTTGATTATTTTGGGCAATTTTATGTACTCTAAGTGTATCTTCCTCAAGTTCTACGCCTATGAGGGAGTGTGGGTTGGCTAAAGCTGTACCAAAAAAAGTGGTTCTCAGAGAAGAATATCTTTTTGGTTGAGAAGTTGTAAATTTTTGAGCTGAGTAATTTTTGGGGTGAAATGAAGTCAATGCAGCTCATTAAGATGAGATTTCTCTCAAATACGTTGGGGCAAGTCATGTGGGGGAGGAGTGGTGACCTGGTAAGGAGGGGATCATGTAATATAAGGGATACCTTTATTGCACGGAATTTGATGTGCCCCAGGGGGTATCCCCTGGGTTTAGGCCATTAGTCCGTGTTGAAGTCAGTCCAGCAGTTGAAGTAGCCCATTAGAATGGTACCAGGTGGGAGGGCGAGTGTTAGGATGTTCTTGAGTAATTGCTTCCTCTTGGCAGCAGTGCACGGTGCATAGATGCATGCTATCAAGATTGTGTCATCCTGGCATGTGATCGTTACTACTAGGACGTAACCATGAAGATAGGAAAAATGAGTTAGTGATTTTCAGTTTTTTTTATGATTATGGATGACCACCCCACAGTGGGACGTCCATACCAATTGGGATGGTGAGACCCTGGCTGACTAGGATCCCTCTTCCCCTGTAGACAGTGAGTTTCTTGGATGGCCAATATATCTACATGGGGTTTCCGCAGGAAGTCCAGCTTTTGGCTTGGGACAATTGAGCCTTGTCTCCTGCGATATTTAACGTTCCTATTGACACTGAGGCGCCTCAGGAGAAGTTGGGAGGGCCATCTAGCTCTATCCCTTTGCACCGTTTATAGTTTTAGCTCCAAGTAATTGTATCTGCCCCACCTGTGCAGTTGTTTTATCCCTTACCCATAGCGAATATTGCACAGGTCTTGCCATTGAGTGGGTTTAAATCAGTCTCTTCCACATGTGTCTCATGGTGGTCCAATGCAGTGTGCTGGTAGCTTTCTGTGGTTGTAGGGTTAGAACTTGTGGGCGTGTGACCCACATGTTTACCAACAGTGGAGCTTGATTGTCTGGCTAAATTTTCTATTGGTATCATGTGGTGTTTTAGTTAGATTGTTGAGAAATTTTTAATCTTAGTTATTCTGATCTGATTGGTTGGCTCAGTTAATTTCCTCCATGTTTTCATGAATTTGGACAGGGGTGATGGAGGAGTCCGCATGCAATGCTGCCATGGCTGAGGCCCATTTGCATATCTTCTGTGCCATTTTGCGCACTTTGGGTGAAACTGGGTCTATGAGAATGTACTGCCCATCCTCTCCCCTAGAGGAAGGCGTGGGTGGTGTCGATTATCTAGGCAAAGTCTTTGCTATCTCCAACCATGGTGTCATCACAGAAGTCTGGGGCTATTAAGTCCTCCTTTACAGGGCATGCATGCACCTTGTGCCCCAATGCGCTGCATTGCTTGCAGATTGGTGGTGCACTTTCCAGTGTGATGCAAAATACCTTTGACACGCCCTAATCTGGGAGGTAAAACACTGCTGTGCGTGGGATCTTCATGAGGTCCTCAGCCACTTTGGGAGATGGGTTGATTATGGCTATTCTTTAACTGTGCACAGGTTTGGCATCAAGTGAAACTGCTGCAATTCGAATTTTAAAATCTCTCCATAGCTGGCAAGTCCAGCTCGTAGCTTCTCCTCAATTAATTTGCAGAAGAGGTTGGTTGGGAGCAAGTTGAAAGAGATGAACAAAGTTTTCACTTTGTTCCATCTGGTGCGCACAGTGCACACAATTCATTTCCCTTTGGGAAGGGCTATTTTGATGTAAACTCTTGCGGCAGCATCTGCATCTTCTTCAGTTTTGAATCCAATATCTTTCCAGATGTGGCAGAAGCGTGGGTGGTAATGTACACCACGTGGGAGAATAGGGAGGCCTGTGCCTCACCCACTTTCTCTCACAGAGTTGGAAAATCACCACTAGGTAGAGTCAGATCCCATGCTCTACCAGTGAGTGAGGTTGAGAATATTGAATTTGAGTATGCGTCTTGTTTAGTTGTGAATTCCACAAACATGAACAGTGTCTGGGTTCATGGTTTCTTAGCGGCATTGGTTCCTAACCCCCAGAGAATTTATTGCCCTGTGGTGCACCATTCTGCACTTGGCCTGATGTGACTATCACTCAATTAGAATTTGTTTTATTGATGTCGCCCATCTCACGTGTGTGATTATCAAGTTTGCTGTTCGAATTTAATATTTGTAACTAATGTGATCATTACAGGAAAAAAAGCGGCACTGTTATTCTAAAAGTATATATAAGTTGGAGTTACTAGGGGAAAATTAGTGTATATTGTTTAGAGACTATATCTCCTGTATCTAATACAAAGTTATAAAGTTGGCAATGTTCCCATCAAACTTCCTAATTTATGTCAGAGAAGCAATATAACAATAAAATACTAGGCTTTCAATAAGGGTACTCTAGCACCCATAACGGCATCCATAGTCCACTAGGCACCGCCATTCTGATATCCCAAGTTTTGATCATTAGAAAAAATGAGGGGGAAATTTGATCAAGGATCATTGGCTTGTCCCACCAAAAGGCTCATAAATGGTAAAACACTTAGTTAGATTTCACAGAACATAAGTGCTACCTGATGGGATAAATTTTAAAGCTTTAAGTCTGAAAAAGTTCATCCATATTAAAAAAGGAATTTAATTTTTTAGATACCTTAAATAGTCAGATATAGAATTAGGTAACCCTTGACTTGATCCTCTCTGAAACTTCTACATATGTTATCCCTGGTAGAATTATCTTCCAATCTTATCTGAAGGCCTCATTTTATGGATTTTTATTGAAAGTGGTAATCCTTAGCAAGTAGTATGAAATTTGATTTTTTGTTATGGATTTAAAGATAAATAATCATCCAATATTTTCTATACGCTCCAAATAATAGCTTACAGAAAAGTGACTGTTTAAAATATGGCTATCATCACCAACATTAATAATTAGTGAGGGTTCTATGGGTCTATTTATATTGGCTAAAATCTAGGCTGATAAATTTGACTTTTTAAAACGATAATTATAAACATCTAAAAGCTTCATTAATATACCAAGAAGGTCAAGGCTCCTTATGAAAGGGACTTGAGTATACATCATCATGGGAATGGCTAGAGTGATTTATGATTAGTTTGCATTAGTTTAACTGCGCCTTTATATGTTAATAAAATCTTTAGCTTATCTTTTGCACAAATTATTACTATTTTGTGACTTTTTACAACATTATTTATATACCAATTTGATATTGTCCTTTCATAGTTGATTAACCATTTTTTCTAGATCTGGGCCCAGTGGAATTTTTATCTCGTTATGATGCCTGGCCTTATTCTTGAATCTTTTAGTACCGGTGGGCCTGACCCAAGCCAGGGGATACCATGGGCTTATTAATTACAAGTGGGTTAAAAAAGAGACAAAAATAGAAATTTTTCAACATATTGCCATAGTAGCTAGCTCAAGAGGTAATGCTGGATGGTGAATAGGGGCTTGGGTTCTGGGTTGGGAAAATTATAAATAACATAATATGCAAGTGTGGATAATTTGGTGGTAGGGGTTTTACTGGAGTGGTGTCAGAGGTTGAATAGGAAAGTGTATTCGCTTCAAGGATCCATGCTGAGTTTGTGTCCTTAATTTGTTGTGCAAGCGACAAAAGGAGTGAACTGTCAAGTGACATGGGCAGATTTTATAAACAGAGATGAATAAGCAACATTAATACCCCATGTTTTGTGAGAAAGGTAGTTTAGTAATCTCAAACTATGCTTCCTTGGAAAGTAAAAGGAGGATATTTCGTGGAGAAGACTATTTGACATTAGCTCCATGTGGGCATGAAGGGTTTGGAAAAAGATAGTGTAGATGGAGGAAGCTGCCATGTCAGCGGCCAGCTGATCTTGGGTCTTATATTTAAATATGCCTTGTTTGGGTTAAAACTGGTGCTTAAGTTTATGTCTATAAGAGGATGAGAAAACGTCTTTAACAAAAAACAGTGTTAATCATATATAAAATTCTTCTGAAAATACCTATAAAGAGAATTGGATGGACTCAAATCAGAAAATCAGACCAGCGGTAGAGATGACAAGGCAGAAATAGAATCAGATCTTCAGAAGTTCTACATCCAGCGTAGGTTAAAAGGATCATGACTTAACACAGATTGGTCCAAAGAAATTTAGCTTGATTCCTGATTGGCATGTCAAGAGAGTGTCTATAACTCTCCAGTTCCCAAGGTGGTGGTGTGCGGTGCACCACCACAACGTCAGGGAACTCTTTGTCAGTAATAAGGTGAGAATAGCCACGCAGAGGGTGCTAAACTTAAAGTAACAAAAGACAAAAGTGTGCAAGGCGTTGTTTATTAATAGGTAGGGACCAAATGACAAGACGGGTGAGCCTAAGAGTTGTCCATAACCTAGGATGTGCTCAGAGCTGGAGTGCTTGGGTGCCTCGGTTTGGAGGGAATCAGGGCGGCCCAGCGGTGCCTAAGCTGCGGTGGTAAATTTAGTGCAGATAAAATAGCTGGCGTTGAACGAGACCTCCTCAAAGAGGTGCACGCACAGGTTTTCCCAAGTCAACATAATTAAAAGAAAACGTATAATAACGTGATTTTATTGGAAAAGAAGATGGCTAATGAGGAATTTTGGTATTGAGGAATCATATAAAATTACAACTAGGGGAATCATCATTTGGTGGAAGTGGTGTTATGCCCAGATGCACCAATAAGCGCCACTTACTTCTGATAGGATACTATACTTTGAAATTGACCAAACTTGAGTAATTGATTGAAGGCATGGCTGACTAGAGTTGATAATTTTGAAAATTGAATGGGTTTCGAGACCCCATTCACACAAATGAAGCGAACTGTCACTATTAATTGATAGCTGGTTCGTTTTAATGCACCTGCTGTAATGCAGGGATGAACTTCTCGCACATCCCCAGGACCAACCCAGGCATTTCTCAACTTAACCCAGAATTGGTTCTGGATGTGTTTGAGGTCAGGAAGGCATGTCAACTTCACCTTTTTGGCCTCCTGATGACCAGCTTGATTATTGCAGTTTGTCCCCTCAATTATGTCATCTAAACATGACATTATCCTCTCTCCCTTTTGGGGCTCTACCCTCCCTGCGGGGCTTTTGCCAGAGCAAAGTTCTTGCGGGCCAGGACCAACTTCATAGCAGCGATGATTTGCTTAGACTGAGGTCCAACGGCCTGAGGAAGCGCTCTTAGAAAACTTATTACCAGATCTTGAGCATGGGTGCAGTTGAACGCTAGTACCCAATTACTCACTGCTGAATCAGAACCCTTTTAGGATACAAGGTACTCCAGCCTTCTTCTTACTGGGTAAGAGGCTACTATCTTCTCCACTTCCCACTCAGGCACTCCCTTACATGAGAAAAGCCTCAGGAGTCTCTGGTGGAGGCCCTAAAACAACGTAAGATAATTTTAATGGAAGAATGAAAAGAATAAAAACGAGGGGGAGATACAACTGTTATAAGCGTGACCCCCTTTCTGACAAAGAGTAAGCCCCAATCCTCTTCAGTCCCAGTTTTTTGCATAGTTGCTTGATTGGGATGTTCTTAGCATCTAGCATCACTAGGTCTCAATCCTTGTATGCTTGTCCACTCGTCTCTTACCATCAGCGTTCTCCTTGTAAGCCTACATGGGCACATTTAAATTTATGCTCACCCCCGGTGTAAATTTTTGATTATTTTTGTCAAAGTCCACCACTGCTTCCTCCTTGGAACCACAAGTGGGCTCCATGTTGAAGGCAGGATTGAATCCAAAGTTGGTGAAGAAAGGGGAACACCCAATTTATGCATGATGGGCGTTGTTATAACTGAATTGGGTATGTCGAGGTGAGAAAACAAATCTGAATAATCTGCAGTGGTGTGACACCGCAAGAACTGTTTTAAACACTGGTTCACTCATTCATTCTGCCCATCTGATTAGGGTGATATGCAGTTGAACGGCAGGGGCGAATCTGAAGAGTCTTACACAACTCTTATCAAAAGATGGAGGTAAATGGGGTCCTCAATCGCTAGTAATTTCTTGGGGAACCCCATAAAGAGCAAACACATGAGTGACAAAGAGCCTAGCCATCTTAGCCTCAGTTACTGTGGTTCTGCAAGGAATAAAGTGGACGAACTTTGTAAAATGGTCCCCCACTACCATGATGGCAACTTAGCCATCAGATACATGCAATTCCACAATAACCACAATAAAATCCACCAATACAGAAGTCCAAAAACCTTTGGACTTTTGAATTGGTACCAACAGTTTCCCGCTAGTGCTAGCGATTTTATTTCAATTGATTTCAGACCAAGCACTCTTTACAATACTTGCCCACCTGTTTGGATAACCCCTTCCAACTTGTAAGTGCGGAAAATTAGATCCAAAGCCTTCTCCTTCCCAGGATGACCAACGGTGATTCCATCATAATGGACCCAGATGATTTCCAGTAGAAGTGGTCCTATGGAAACCCATAAGTGCCACTGAATCACACCATCTCATTTTCACGTGACAATTCTGGTAATATCCTCCAGATTCAATGCGCTCTTACAAGGATTATAATATATTTAGTTAGCAAAGGCTGGGAAAGAACTACCTTTCTAAACATACCAAATTCTTCAGCACTTTCTAGAGGAGCAAGCGCTGGCCCATTAAACGAGGGAGAGGGAAGTTGAGAGACAATCTTAACTGGTCTAATCATCAAATGGGTATTATGTATTACTTCCTACTTAAAATCGGGAGCTAGTGCAGGGTTTGACACAAAGCATCCGCCAAACCATGCTCCTTGCCCTTAGTAAACTCATAGGAAAGCACAAATAGGGCTAGGGTCTCATGCGAGCGGGTTTGGCGTAGAGTCAAGACATAAGGTGCACGGTTGTACAACAAGGCACGGTGGTTTGTACATACACAGAAAGGTTGAGATGATCCATGCAAGTGATGATGCCAATAAGTCAGCGCCTAAACCACTTATAACAACTCTTTATCATATATGGAGTAGTTTAACTCTGGTAGAAACATCTTTCTTGAAAAATATCCTACTTGATGCTCTATTCCATCTTTGCCTAATTGTAATAGGACTGCCGCTATGGCAAAGTTAGAGGCATCTAAAGAGAGAATAAACTTTTATTGGGGTCATCTTTAAAAAGAAAAGATGCATACAGCAAAGTACACTTTACCGCTTAGAAGGCATCCTGAAAAGTTAGGACCACTGCAGAACTTTTGCCCCACTTGCCTTATACAAGGGCGCTGCCACTCAAAAATATTTGGTGTGAATTTCTTAGGGAACGTACAAGTCCCAAAAAAAACTCCTCAATTCATTAACCAAAGTTGTGGTGAGCCACTCACAAATCGCCTTCTCCTTGTCTGGAGTTATCATGTGGCCTTGGTAAAACATGAAGGTGCCCAGTAAGGTGATCTGGGACTTAAAGAATTCACATTCAATTATTTTTAATGTAAGGTCATATGCCCTCAAACGCTCCACCATCTGACAAAGGTGTACTGCATGGGACTCATTATCAAGGGAGAATATCAGAATATCATTCATGTAGGCTACAGCGCATACCCTATTAGATCCTCCAAAGCCGCATCAATATGGCGTTGAAAGATAGCAGGGGCATTTTTAAGCCCAAAAGGCATAACTCGGGAACTGGAAATTTTTTTTTCTGGTATGGAAAGCGGTTAAGCACTCCTGACCCTTCTTGATCCAGATCTGATTGGGCGCGTTTAAACAACCTGTTTGGAGAAGACTCTCGACTTCTCCATATAACGTGTAATCTGTGAATCCAGTGGGATGGGATGTAAGTCTGGTACTGTGACATTATTGAAATTCCCATAATCTACACATAGGAGTAGGGTACCATCCTCCTTCTCCACAAAGAAAAGTGGGAACATACGGGGAGGTTCTCTGAAAAACCGCGCCTTTGTCTAACTGCTCCTTAACCCACACATCCAAAGCTGCTTCCTCACATACAGTCATATGGTAAATTGGGGAAGATATATGCACCAGATAAACCGTGAGCTTAAACTCGCAATCAAACTCTTAATGAGCTGGAAGTATACTGGCTGAAGCTGCATCAAATGAAGATTCCAGTCCCTCCAAGAAGGTAAGTAAGATTAACTCCAAAGTGGGCCTCAAAAAGGGCTAGACTGAGTGTGTAGACCTTTGGCCATTGGGGAAAATTGACCTGAGAGTTTGCTTAAGACAAGGGGATAATTAATTCTTGATCATGTTTTAGTTAAGAACAAGTTATTGTATTTCAAGTTGTTTCTGACGTCAAACTTTCGCCAACTCTATACATAAAAAATGATGGGCTACAAGCTATATTTGAGAGCTTGGAAACAGTCAGCCAGATGATATGTATCAACTTTATAATACACTAACCCTAGAACCTTCAGCGTGGGAATACCTTGGGAAGCTTCTCCCCTAACCATACCACCTGGCAAGTAGCTAAGCTTAAGGTAGTCAGCTAATCTTGGTCAATAAAATTCTCAGAGGCTCCTGTATCCACCAAAATAGCCATGCTGGGCCTTTCCTAGAGGGGAAAGAAGGGTAGCAGACAACAGAAATCTCTTGATTGGTCTTTATGTATACCAGATAACGCCAACACTTCACCATAAACATCTTCTTCAGGCATAAGCATGCCTTCATAGTACGTTTCTGCGTCATAGAATGGAGAGGGATAGTTGGCCTCTCTTACTAATGAGGCCACATATCCCATTATATCTTCAGCAATTGCATAAACTTTTTTTATATGTAAGAAGTAGCTCCTTTTCACCTCCTGTGTTCAGAGGATCATGGTAGTGATCAAGCGCGGATTCTCAGGAGTGATTTGGTATACTGAATTGGGTTCCATATAAGAGCCATAAAGAAGATATTAGGCTCGTTTTTATATAAGGAAAAATTGTTATAAAACGCATTTCAAGCCATCAATGACCCCATACACATTTTGGTGACAGTTTATGCATCGTTATCCAAGGCCATCACCACCAGGACCTTCATCGATGATCATTCCTACATCATACAAATTAGGTGCGGAGGAAGAAACATTTTAATTGTATTAATTTTGTGAATTTTAATGAAAAAGTCAAGGAGTCATGACTTCCATATTGTGGAGTGTCTATATCCAACATGTGCAAAAAGAAGGGTGGGTACTTCCCACTTGGAGATAGCAATAATAACGCCAAGATGCTCCAACCATCAGCAAAATGAGAAAATGGAGATGAGCCCCACTGCGGTTTTGACCAACAGCTGGTGCACTCAATTCACACTTCATGAAAGTCCCACACAGATAAGGTTTGTGCATGTAAAATAAAGAGTTTGGTCGTCTAAAGTTAAGAGAGTGTCTATACTCTATAGTTCCCAGGGTGGTGGTGCACGGTGCACCACCATAACGTCAGGGAACTCTTTGTCAGTAAATAAGTGAGAATAGCCACGCAGAGGGTGCTGGAGATAAAGTAACAAAAGACAAGTGTGTGCAAGTCGGTGTTTATTAATAAATAGTAAACAAAGGCAAGACTTGGGTGGAACCCAATGAGTTGTCCATACCCAAGATGTGCTCAGGGCTGGAGTGCTTAGGTGCCTGATCTGGAGGGGACAAGGGCGGCCAGGCAGTTCCCAAGCCGCAGTGGTAAATTTAGTGCAGATAAAAACGCTGGCTTTGTTTGAGACCTTTTCAAAGAGGTCCATGCACAGGTTTTCCCAGGTTAACATAATTAAAAGAAAACGTATATTAACGTAATTTTATTGGGAAGAAGATAGCCAATGAGGAAATTTTGTATTGAGGAATCATACTAAACCACAACTGGGGGAATCATCAATTGGTGAAAATAGAGCTATGCCCAGATGCACCAATAAGCGCCACTTACTTCTGACAGGATACTATACTTTGAAATTGACCAACCTTAAGTAATTAATTGAAGGCATGGCTGATTAGAGTTGATATATTTGTTAATTAAATGGGTTTTGAGACCCCATTCACTTTGCAACTGAAGCGAACTGTCACTATTAATTGATAGCTGGTTCGTTTTAATGCACCTGCTGTAATGCAGGGATGAACTTCTCGCACATCCCCAGGACCAACCCAAGCATTTCTTGACTTAACCCAGAATTGGTCCAGGATGTGTTTGAGGTCAGGAAGGCATGCCAACTTCACCTTTTTGGCCTCCTGACGACCAGTTCGATTATTGCAGTTAGTCCCCTTGATTATGTCATTTGGACATAACATGGCTGGAGAGAGTGGATGCACCTGTGATTTTGTGGGGGTAAGGGGTGAGTTTCAAAGCCCAGTGAAAATTTTGGCTGGGACAGCGATTAGGTGATTTCTGTAGGGTTGTTGATGTGGATGAGGTTCCAAAGACCCTTGTTTGTCATAATGCTAAACTAGCTATCCTATTGGAGAGTTGCCTTGATCCATAGGATTTTATTGGTGGCATGTAATTTAGAAATATAACAAACAGTTTCATAAGTAAGTTCAAATTTTTCCATAATATGAGCGTTTCATACTATCTCTTGCAAGGTAGATTAAAATTTAATAATATATCTTCACAGGCCAAGGTACAATGGGCTTCATATGCCGCTGGCCTAAGTCACCTGGAGGGCTTCACCAAGACACGCCTAAATGGTGTTGAACCACCTATACCCTAAGAAACTTTATAGGGGTCCGTATTGGAGGATTCCAGGTAACAAAGGGTCCTGTTTAGCTTCGCTTATTCCTTATCATTTTATCTATTGTGATACACAACCACCAACGATTTATCTTAAATCTTGGTTCTTTTCTTAGTGCCAACTGCATAATTAGATAAACTTAAATGATAAGTTCATTGACCTAACTCCCAAGTGGGAGCTCAGATATATGCAAATAGGCTTTATTTTTTGAATTTACGGACATTTCTAGTGAGGAAAGGGGAACAGATCTTTAACTGATAAAGAAAAGCCATTAAGAGCTACAAAATTTTAATATAAAAGCGTAGGAGCCCAACAAGTGCCTGAATCCCAAAAACTGCTAGCCTTTGGATTAAAATCTTAAATCCTTGTAAATCCAATAGAAACATCTTTTTATAATTATACTTATTGCATTGAATTAACAAATAAGTCTCTTTGGAGAACAGAATCACACCATGGGTGTAGCGGATAGTCTAAGTCTTAAACTAAGAATATACCATGAATGACTGCCGATTGGTATAGGTGTAAGGTTCTAAGACTCAAATACTAAGCTGGATAGGATCTTATACCACATTTAAAACTAGTAAGGGCGTCATCTTTAAGGCTCTGCCTCTCTTAACCAGCTCACCAATTAAGGGCATACCCTTGATGAGAGATGTGTAGCAGGTGTCACCTTGTTTGCCCACCCCAACTATAAAGCAACTCCCAAGCATAAACTAGTATCTATGAAACTATAGAACAGTATTTGCGGAAAATCAGCCAGTTCTGTATAGATTTTATAAATTCTTATAAGATGGTCATTAGGAAATTAACCCCTCCATATACAGAGGCTCCAATAAGGGCGCCCTTAATTTTAAAACTGATACCTGAGGTAGACACAGGTGAAAAAGAAATTATAATTAAATACTAAATAGGTCCTAGGACATACATTAAAAGTAAGCTAAATGAATCAATCTAATCAAGATTAGGTAGTGTCAAATAAACCTATGACATTTAAAACAAGAAATTGAGCTTCCAAGATAGTGCAGTCAATAAAATTAAATTGTAATGGTCGGCCTTCTCCGCTATAAATATAAATAAAATTAAATTGTAATCTATTATCAAAATAGCTGAGCAAACCCACATTTATCTGTTTAACATAACTATTATTTACCATCTAGTACTAAAAAAATAACTATCATTCACTGCTCTTTCTGCTAAGCATCACTTTTTGAAAATCAATTCAGCCTGAAATTTAGCTCCACTAAAGAGATTTACGAAAACTATTAGTAAATATGGCGGGAAACCCCACAAAAGAACCCGCAGGCTATGCCAAACGAGCTAGCACCACCCCAAACAAAGCAACCATCGGTTACCCACCTCAGGGTCAACCAGAATCACCCGCTCTAAAGCAGTGGCCTTGGAAGCAGGCACCACCCCCCAACCTGGAGCTACTTCAACTAGCGCCAGTTCACCTGATCGCACTTCTGCAACCTGCACGCCTAACAGCTCTGTGTGCGCTGCCTCCCACCAACCTGCTGAGCCCCCTCCAACCAAGGAGGCCATCACCCACGCTGTTTTAATGGCGTCTGCTCAGTTGAATGCAACTCAGCCCATCCAGGCATTCACCTCCTCCATTTTGTCAGCTAATTCAGCCCCATCTATTATTGCTGACGCCGTGTTCCTGGCTCCCTCCATGAGGGGTGATACCAAGCTACATGGCCCCCAAACCCTCAGATGTAAGGTTGGATTAGCCGCACATTCTGGTTCACTAAGCACCAAATTGGGACAATCTACTCTTCCCAATGAGGATTCAAATGGTTCGAGTTTTGGAACTTCACACCAGTTCCAATCTCACCCGTCCCATTTAAACCCCGTAATTGGCACTTCTCAAGTCGGCACTTTATCTCAATATGCTGAAAACGACCAATTCACCAATCAGCCAGTGAGTTTTGCCCATAAATCACAGCAAATACTCGGGCTGAATTTACCCAAATAGATTGAGATGGTGATGAAACATCGCCCTCCTCCCAATTGGCTGGAGTTAATTCCAATCTGGATGGGCCTCCCCAATTTAGCGAGGCTCAACAATCACCTGGCCCCCAAACCCTCGGATGTAAGGTTACATTAGCCGCACATTCTGGTTCACTAAGCACCAAATTGGGACAATCTACTCTTCCCAATGGGGATTTAAATGGTTCAGATTTTGGAACTTCACACCAGTTCCAATCTCACCTATCATTTAAACCCCATAATTGGCACTTTCAAGTCGGCACTTTATCTCCATATGCTGAAAACAACCAATTCACCAATCAGCCAGTGAGTTTTGCCCACGAAATCACAGCAAATACTCAGGCTGAATTTACCCAAATAGATTGGGATGGTGATGAAACATCGCCCTCATCCCAATTGGCTGGAATTAATTCCAATCTGGATGGGCCTCCCCAATTTAGCAAGGCCCAACAAACCGCCCTCAATTTAATATGACGCCAGCAACTGCTGTAACATTCCAGCAACAAGGGAACTCCACAAACTTGTCCAAACTACCAGCTCACACTCAACCCGCAATTGCAGCCCAAAGCAAACACAAACGTACCAAAGGAGCCACTGGGGTGTGGCAAAAACCTCTGGCACCAACGCTACCCAAAGCTGATCCCCGTGAAGTGGCGTTTATTGCTGATGTTAAGAAGAAATGGGCCGAAACTAGAGCGCAAAAAGCTCTACCTCGCTCAACTCTCTCCCATGCAATTCGCCTTTATTATGGGCATAACCCAGTTAAATTCTATACAGAGGATTACTTCTCATACTTTGCAGCAATTGTGGAGAAATTCCCAATTAACACCACCATCCATGAATCAGTGGAGGGCCACCACATCGATGTGGCTTCACTGAAGCTGCCCTTGCTGACCATGCTGCCACCCTCCAGGTCATTATTCCACGTGGATCTCTTCGCATCTCTCGCACACGTTCTCACCTGGAGAAAATTTCATGGGTTACTTTTTCCAACCTACCAACGACTGTTGATCCTGAGTCTCTTAAACTGGCACTCCATCATGGTTTAATGAAGTTTGGGTCTGTTCTTTCAGTGGATTTTAGTGTCCCCTCTTACTATGCTCCCACTCAAAGAGCTCACACTGCTAGGGCGTCGTTCATCCTCTCCCCCACTGTATCCCGCAACATTGAGGTAAATCTCATGTGGCGGTAGTTGGGAATGCCCTGAGATATTTTTTGTTGACCCTGATCAGGCGCGCCCCCGGTGTTCATGGTGTAACGCCCTTGGACACTTGTATAGTGGCTGCACAGCTCGAAAACAAGCCCTCTTAGCCACCACCCAGGGGCCTAAACCAGGCCAAAAACGATCCCACGTGGCTGCAGCAGCAATTCCACAACCCACACAATGGGTTTCTTGTTCAAGACCTGTCCCCTGAGGCCTTACGCCTAGCAGTTGAAACTGCTAACCCCACTATTGGTATGGGATACCTTCGCGCTCATGCCCCCCTTCCAGTGGGCACCCCCTCCAATCTCCCAGAGTCAACTCCCTCTCTCACCAAGCGCAAGGCATCTTCCACAAGGTGCCCCTCATCAGCCACCCCCACTTAGGGCTCCGCGGCACCCCCACCAACCTCCACCAGCGATTTATCGCATCAACCCTCAGCTCCCAATGGAGCTATGCCCACCAGCATGGACTGGCAACTTGCGGCTTGCGGTAGAAGTGCCACCTCAAAGAGTCCTACCCAAACCCCACAGTCCATTTCGCGCGGATCCTTTGCAGTGTTGGAGGAAGTGAATATGGACTCAGACGCATCAAATGGGGACAACGCGGAGGTCACCATTGAGCACCCTCGGGTCCTTCCCCTGCAACGGAGCGGGGGCAGCATCCTAGGCTGGCTTACTGGGTCCTCCGCCCCCCACCCTCTCCTTCCCCTCAGAACCCTCGACGCTCCTCACGAATTGCAGCTAATAGTCAAGCTAAAAGACTCAAAACTAGCCGCCTCACAGCAGCAGGTTTAAGCGCTGGCAACCCCCCAGGACATGGAGGGGAACAGCTATGAGTCCCCATGGCAGCACCCTGGTCCTGCAATCCATCAACGCAAATGGGTTGCGGGACTTTAAGAGAGAGCCCGCCTCCTCCGCAACTTCAGGTCAGCACAAATTGACATCGTTGCTGTCCAGGAGCCCCATATCCTCCCCCACGAACAATCTGCATGGAATGAACAGTTTGGAGGCAACTCCTTCTGGACAAACCATGCCGCCCTTATTGTTTTGAATCCCCAGGTTAAAACCCATTCTTTTTCACAATATATAGGTGGCCGCCTCATACTGGCCAAACTCACCACTCCTGACTTCTCCTTCTTCGCTGCAAGCATCTACCTGCCTAATGCAGGTCAGGAGCAAAATCGGCTCTTGGAAGAGCTCCTCCAACTCAATCTCCCACGGAATACAGTCCTCTTAGGAGATTTCAACACAACCATAAGTCGCGTCCGTGACTCTTACCCCCTGCAGCAAAGGAACACCCTGGATCAAGTCGCCTCCAGGATTTTCTTCGCCTGAGTGGCTTTATAGATGCGCTTCCACCCTCCGCGTCTGGCCTAGGTTGCATGACTAGGATCCAGTATGATGGAGGAGCTTTCCAGTCAGCGTCACGCATAGATATGGCACTGATTGGCCCCCTGCTAATTGGCCGTGTCTCCTCTCCCCATCTCTCGTGACAACCATCTGAGTGATCACAGGTCACTCACCGTTGTCCTCACCACCACACTTAAACCGTCGCGTAGGTTCTGGCCAAGGGTTGCCTCAGCTCTTCTCAACAACCCCTTCACTAAGGAGAAGCTGTCTATGACCATCCGGGAGACTCTCACCTCACCCCCACCCCACTTGCTTGACCACAAGGCTAGATGGGCGGTGACCAAGGAGGGCATCACCCGCGTTGCTTACAACTGTGCTAAAGCCCAGATGACTGCAGCTCGCGCCAGAGTCAAAAGGGCGGAAGCCAGAATCAGAAATCTAGAGCGAAACTGCCAACCTTCACCCTCTCCCAGATGGTTGGAAGACTGGGAAGTGGCGCAGGAAGCACTCCGCTTGGAGCTCACACTGCAGGAAGAACGAGAATCAAACTTTACAACATCTTGTTACTATGCTCAATGGGAACGCCCCACCCGCTTCTTCTTTCAGAAACAGAAAGCCCGGTCAACAGCGCAGGATATTACTGCACTGAAGATTGGCACTACAACCACTTCAGATAAGGAGGAAATTACGCAGGAACTACACCGCTTCTACTCCAGCCTCTTCCATGCCACCCAGGTGGACCCATCGGACATCCAAGACTTCCTGTGGCGGGCTCCAGAGCCGCCCATTGACCCACGGGCTGATGAGGCTCTACTGGCGCCTATTTCCATCCAGGAGGTGATGGAAACCCTTCTGAAAATCCCCACGGCTTAAAGCCCCAGGCCCAGATGGAATACCCTTTGAGGTGT
Source organism: Massospora cicadina (assembly GCA_022478985.1). Classification (NCBI taxonomy): domain Eukaryota; kingdom Fungi; phylum Entomophthoromycota; class Entomophthoromycetes; order Entomophthorales; family Entomophthoraceae; genus Massospora; species Massospora cicadina. Next base: position 41,753 of record JAKSZP010012368.1, read on the forward strand.
ACCTTCTGGAACCTGCAGTGATAGCCAGAACCCTCCGCGACCTCTTCGCTGCACTCTTGGTGAATGGCGAGGTCCTCCCCGACTCCAGAGGCTCAATCACGACCCTCATTCACAAGAAGTCAGACCGTGAGAACCTGGCGAACTGGCGCCCCATAGCGTTGATCAACACAGACCACAAGCTCTTCACGAAGCTTCTGGCCAACCGCATCACCAAATGGGTGTCACCTCGCCTCTCCCCATCCCAGCACAGTTTTATTCCGGGGAGGTCGTTATGGGACAACTATAATGACCTTCACGTGACTTTGACTGCTAACTCTCATAAGGTGAATGGCTTTGTGGCTCTCCTGGATATGGAGAAAGCATATGATCGGGTAGCCTGGAAGTATATTGATGCTTCCCTGGCCCGCTTCCATCTCCCACCCGCAGCTAGGCGCTGGATATCAGCGCTCTATGAAAAGCTTCACACCAGAGTCCTGGCGCCAATGGGTTTTACAGTGGCAGTACCAGTTGGACAAGGTCTCCGGAAAGGGGACCCCCTGATCCCTATCCTTTTTAACATCACCCTTGACCCCCTCTTGGCCTCCTTACAGGACAAGCTAACAGGGATTCTGGTCCCAGGTAAAGCCCCCATATGCACCATGGCATTTGCAGATGACACTGTCATTGCATTTGAATGCCCTGGGGATGTTGCCCTCGCTGCTGTGACCATTAAGAGGTACACCAAGGCGTCCAACGCCATGGTCAACACCTCCAAGACAACAGTTGTACAGGTTGGCTCCCCCACCTTCCCCCCACCATTTGGTATTGAACCTGAGCGCGATACCTTCCGTCACCTAGGCGTTCTCACCAACCAACAAGGAGTTGCGCTAAAAGACAATGAGGACTTGCTCCTCGCAGCAGTTAACTCCAGGATTGCCAGCTGGAACCGGCGGCACATCACCCCCCAGGGTCGAGCTCTGATGGCCAATGTGTTCCTCCTCTCCAAAGTCTGGTTCCTAGCGCACGTCTGCCCATTCACAGATGCCTTTTATACGCGGCTCAATGTACTCCTCCGCTGTTGGATCTGGGGCTCAAACCATCCACCAATGGCCCTCTCAACCATTGCTTGACCCTGAAATGAAGGGGCCTAGGGCTTCTGGACACGCGATCCCACGCCACCGCAATCTTCCTGAAGTTCCTATGGCCGATTGTCTGCTGGGACGCGACCCCCATGACCCAATGGGCGCCCGCCCTCCGCCAGTCAGTGTCAGCAGCTCTGGGTCTTCCTAGAGCATCTCTGACCTCATTGGGGGAGTGGCTCACAAACCACCCAGGCCATCACCTAAAACCATCCTCATCCCCCTACTGAAACTAGGCTCTCCTTGCCCTGAAACGAGTAGGCGCGCAGATCTACCATGCCTTATTATACAGAAGTGAAGGCCCAAACCTCAGCCCCCGTCGCCATGCAATTGTGCACAATGGACAAGTTGTCACAACTCGCCTCAACCCCCAAGATCGTCCTCCCATCCGCCCAAGACTCCTTGAGCTCCTCCCTCCCTCCGTGAGATTTGACCTTAAGGAATTGTGGAAGGACGTCTATCACCCCATCCTGTTAACAAAGGTGTCCAATACCTTATGGAGGGTGCTCCACTGTTCATACAGGACAGGGGACCGGACTGGCCCTACCTTCCACCACCGAAGCTGCCCCGCTGTGTGGAGCCTATTGACTCCCACCTCCATCGTTTTTTCACCTGTCCAGGTGTCGCCGCATTTTGGCCAAAGGCCCGCGCTCCTCCATGCTCAGCCCTGGTCTGGACACCCTGTGCAAGACCTCATGTTTGAGCAGACATTACCTGATTGCCACTGACCCCTCCGTGTCCTCGCCTATGCCACAGCCATCTGGACCATCCATAACTCCTTCCTTCATGCTGCCTTTGACCAGCAGGTGTGGACCCTTCCACACATGATCACCCACTTTCAGGTACACTTTGAGATGGACCTGAAGGTCTGCACTATGTCGCCAACCCTCCCCCGCTCAGTTGTCACTGCAGCACGGCTCTGGCGCACAAACCTCCCTCCCTTTCTCGATGCCTCCTCTCCTCCTCCTTCCCTCGCCTCAGGCTCTTAGGAGCCCAGGCGTAATTCAATAAACATCGATGAATCCCCCTCAGATTAGGACCATCTAGTACTAAAAAAAACTATCTTCAAATTATTACCTTATTTATCTATGGCTACCCTTTACCTGCTCAACCATAAAAACCCCAACACCTTGCTACTAGTAGGGTATTGGTTTATTATTTTCTCATGTTATATAATAAAGGTTATAAACACTTTTAGTTTTATTTTTTGTTTTTCATTTTACGTTAATCAAAATCTCAGTTAATATATTGCTAATAATAAACTATGAAGGTTTTTCACCTGCTAGCTCCATCTGAAAGAGTATCTTAGGGTGTAGCTCTCTGCCCAAAAGCGGAAACAATAGTTTAACATAAAAAACCCTCACTCTAACTCTCACATTCACAGATGATACAAAACCACTTATTCCTTTCACATGACCCAACTCTACTTGGTATGTGTCACTCAGTAGTCTTTACCTGATATTGTGGCTGCTTATACCCACACTCACAGGACACCTTTCCCTTGACACTCTATTCCTAACAAGGGAATAGCAGAGCCCATTGATATGGCGATGGAGGGGTACTTTTTATCTTTGTAGTCCCATCAAAACAGAATAATTTATAGCCCAAAAACTATCCGTTTGAGCTCAGAAAGAATGGCCTAGGGAAGAGAGGGATATGCTCGATGGGGATTTAAAAGGGAGTAATCAAGAAAGAGGGAGGATTTCTAAAAATTTTGAGGCTACTATTAGATAAAGAACATTTTATTATTTTTCAAAGGCTATGCAAATTATTAGTTGCTATAGCTCCAATGAAATCTCCCTGTAGATTTTTGTCACTAGATAATTCTATTTATAAAAAAGTATTTTTGAAAGGTAAATATCTGCTAATAATCAAGCAAAATTTTTAGTAAAAAATAATCATATTTTGTGAATACAAATGAGAATGGATTTTTGCAATTGGGGGTATTTAAAAAAAATGATTTCCAAATCAAGTATGATATGCAATTTCCAGAACGTGGCAGAAGAATGAAGAGAATTCTGACTAATGCAATATTTCCCAATTGATTTGGCGGATATTAGAAGATCTAATACTACAAGATCTTTTAGAAAGTGGATCAGCAGATTTGGGAGGGAGTCAAGAATTTTGCTTCTCATCTAAGATTTCATTACTCATGTCAATTTCAGAAGCTTCCATGGATTTGGAACTTCCTTGAGCAGATTGTAAACTATCCATTGCTCAAATTTCAGTCTGACTAGCAAGACTCGCATCATTCCTGACAATACCCCTCAAGGACTTGCTGTTGAGGGGCATAATTTTGTAGGAATCTGGCATGGACTCAATTTACAGAAGAGACCAATTGAATGAATGCTATTGAATAGTCTGACTCTTGATGATAAATCACTTGATACAGCTTTGACTATAGCGTATCAAGTTTATGAGCCTGAACCATTATTCAGTGGTGATAGAAAATACTAGATTTCATAGCTGGTACTCAGGCACAACAGGTTTCTGGGCATTGCTTCAATTTGCCTCTCATCTACTAATAGTCCCGTATAATTGCCAGCTAAGGCTGCAGTCAGAATAGTTCATCAACCAGCCTTCAGGATTGCAAGTTCTGTTGTTTTTAGCTTGATGGTCTTCAATATAGTTTGGTTATGTGAGAGAAGACTGGCTCTCAAACATATAGAGCTAAAATGGGGACATCTGAATGACATGATGGTAACTCATGCGGTATTTAGGAGGGCCTCCAGACGGTATTAATTCCATAAAGATGGGTTAGAAGCCATTTTGTGGATAGTGGTGATGAGAGTTTCATTTTCACGTTCCAATGGTCCATTGGTAGCTGGTGATAGGGGGTAGTGAAGGAGGGGTAAGTGCCAATCAATGAGTTAAGGTCAACAATTATTTGGGATACAATTTTTGTGCTGTCTCTGACAGCAGTACCTTTTTGGGCTACCATACTGGGTAAACCTGTCTAAATAGAAAGGAAGCGGTTGCTTTAGAAGTAAGTGATAATGGAGATGAACCCAACCCATTTTGTGAGTGATCAACAGCCATTATGATATATCAGTGGCTATACATCGCCATAATAGTGGGTTGACAACATTGAGGATGATATTAGCAAATGGGGTGATAGGAGCCACGACCTGGTGTTAGTATGTCAGATTAGGAGGTTTCTGGCTAGTGTAAATAAGACAGGAGTCGAGGGCATACTGAATGACTCAATCATCCTATCACAGTAGAATCTCTCCCACAGCCACTGATGGGTTTACTTATATCGTCTTTGCCTACAGTTAAATGGACCTCTAGGGCAGTCTCCATTCTAGATGATAGGTGGACTGTAATGATCAAGTTTGACTCAATAATTGCATTCTGACTTATTCAGATTTTCCAAATCTGAGTTGGATCGCTTTAAAAATACTTTTGGTATGATCGTTTTAGGCTCTGGGTTGTGCCTTACCCCAGTTATAGATTAAGCTTGTGCAAGCCTAATCAATAACTCAGGTGGTGCCCTAAAGCACTGCCTTTTTAAGGCGCGCCTGTTCATTATGAAGTTCACTTCGGAATTCTAAGAAATTACCCTAGCATTCCCTACCTGGGGAGCATCGTTGGTTGCTCCCCAGTTGAACTATAAATGGCAGGGCCTTTTATGTCCCAGAATAAAAAAATAAAGGTGAATTTGGGGTTCATATACCTTGCTACATTATGGTCTTTTTTCCCTTTCAAGGTGCTATTTTGAGCCGGTTGAAGTGGGCCAACTCCTCCAAAGGACTTTGCATAACCAACCAGGATTAGGGGAGTGTTGGGATTTTTGGGTACCGAGGGTACCTCTCAACATGGTTGACCAGTTTGGTTTTTTGTCGGAGCACCAAACAAATATTTATTTTATATGTCAGTTGGAACTGGGGTTTTTATGGTCCTTTAAATTATTCTGAAGTCATTGTGCGCTGCATGCTGTTGATTCCCAGTTTGGTCCGGCCTCAGTGGTCACTTGGTCTCAGTTGTCAAGAAACCAGCACCAGTGAGAGCTGGTGACTGATGGCCAAACCTGAACTTGAAGTGACCGTTGGTTCAAATTCCAGGTGGGGCCTCCTGCTCTCTAGGGATTTGGTAGCACCAAGGGGACCTGTCCCAGAAGGGCTCCCTCACCTGCGGATGGTCTGCCTGGAAAGGGGTCAGACGTCCAACCACGCTGCACTGCACACCCCTCTCATATTTTCTAGTTAAAGCGCCTTCCCAGTCAGGATGGGAAGACCATCACCAACGGGAGCTCAGGAGGGAGTGGGCACAATGCAGCCAAGTTCTGGGCATGCATCCTTGGGCCAGGGCTATCCAGCTGCGCTGGACCGCGTGCCTGAAACAGATTTTCTTTGGCGAAAGCACCTTCTTGGTTGAGATGGGAAGACCATCGCTGATGGGATCCTGTGAGGAAAAGCAACACAGCAACGTTCTTGGTGTGAATCCTTGTTCCAGGCGGGCTGATCCCAGCAGCCCAGTCCAATTCGCTCTCACCATTTGTCAAATCCTTGAGGGGCCTGGAGTTTATATGGGCTAATTTTCCTGGGGCTCAAGGTAACTCGCCCCCAGGAAGCCCTCATTGTGGCAGCCTTCCGCTGGGGCCCCTCTTCAGGGAGGGGCCCACCTCTAAGCAAGGGGTGATGTAACGATTGAGTTAGACTCAATTGTTGCATTATGACTTGGATTTGGATTTGCCAAATCTGAGTCAGATCACTTTTAAATTACATTTGGTTTGGTCGTTTTAAGCGCTGGGTTGTGCCTTCCTAAATTGTAGATTAGGCTTTTACAGGCCTAATCAATGACTTGGGTGAGGCCTACAAAGCGCTGCCTTCATAAGGCGCGCCTGCTCATTCTGAAGTTTACTTTGGAATTCTAAGAAATTTCCCTAGTATTCCATTCCTAAGGAGCATTGTCAGTTTCTCCCCTAGTTGAGGTATGGATAGCAGGGCCTTTTAGGTCCCAGAATAAAATATAAAGGTGGATTAGGGGTTTGCATACCTCACTAACTTGTGGTCTATTTTCCCTGTCAAGGTGCTACTTTGAGCGGGTGGAGTGGGCCAACTTCTCCAGAGACCTTTGCATAACCAAGATTAGGGGAGTGTTGGGATTTTTGGGTACCAAGGGCACCTCTCACAACATGGTTGGCCATTTTGGTTTCATGTCAGTGCACCAAACAACTATTTATTTATATGGCAGTTGGAACAGGGCTTTTCTGGTCCTTTACATTATTCCAAAGTCATTGTGAGCTGCATGCTGCCGGTCCCCAGTTAAGCTGACCTCAGTGGTCACTTGGTCCCAGTTGTTGAGGAACCAGCACAAGTGGGAGCCAGTGAATGATGCAACCCTGAACTTGAAGTGACCATCAATTAATTTTCCTGGTGGGGCCTAATTCTCACCAGGGATTTGGTGGCACCTAGGGGACCTGTCCCAGCAGGGCTCCCTCACCCATGGGTGGTCCACCTGGAAAGGGGTTGGGCGTCCAGCCGCACTGCACAACACACCACTCACTTGCTTCTTTGGTGAAAGCCCCTTCCTGGTTGGGATGTGAAGACCATCATAAACGGGAGCTTGGGAGAGGAGGCGCAATGCAGCCAAGTGCTGGGCGTGAATCCTCGGGCCAAGTGGGCTGACTCTGGCAGCCCAATGCCAATTTGCTCTCGCCATTTGTGTTCCCTTGAGGGGCCCAGAGTGAATCCAGGCTAATTTTCCTAAGGCTCGAGGTAACTTGCCCCAGGAAGACTTTATCATGGTGGCCTTCTGCTGTGGGGCCCCTCTTTGGGGAGGGGCTCTCCTATAAGTGTGGGGTGATGTAACAATAAGTCTGACTAGATTGTTGCATTCTAACTAGGATTCAGACTTCCAGATTCTGAGTCAGATTACTTTATAATTGCTTTTGGTTCAATTTCCTTGGGCGATGGGTTGTGCTTCAATGAGTTGTAGATTAAGCTTATGCAAGCCTAACCAATCTCGGGTGAGGCCCCCAAAGCGCTGCCTTTATAAAGTGCACCTGCCCATTCCAAAGTTCACTTTAGAATTTCTAAGAAGTCACCCCTATCATTCCCTTCCTGGGGAGCATTGTTGGTTGCTCCCCAATGAAGCTATGGATGGCAGGGCCTTTTATGTCCCAGAATAAAAAATAAAGGTGAATTCAGGGTTCTCATACCTCACTAACTTGTAGTCTTTTTTCCCTGTTGAGACACTATATCTAGTGGGTTTGAGTGGGCCAACTTTTCCACAGGACTTTACATAACCAACAAGGATTAGGGGAGTGTTGGGATTGTTGGGTGCCGAGGGTGCCTCTCCCAACATGTTTAGCCGGTTTTGGTTTGGTAAAAGTGCACCAAACGAATATTTAATTATATGTTTGTTGGAACTGGGGTTTTTATGGCCTTTACATTATTCTGAAGTCATTGTGCGCTGCATGCTGTTGATCCCCAGTTTAACTGACCTCAGTGTTCACTTGGTCCCAGTTGTCAATGAACTATCATTGGTGGGAGCCAGTGAATGATGGCCAACCCGGACTTAAAGTGACCATTGGTTAATTTTCCTGGTGGGTCCTCCTGCTCAACAGGGATATGGCAGCACCAAGGGGACCTTTCCCAGCAGCGCTCCCTCACCCATGGATGGTCAACCCAGAAAGGGGTCAGATGTCAAGCCACGCTGCACTGTGCACACCTCTCACGCTTCTTTGGTGAAAGCGCCTTCCCAGTTGGGATGGGAAGACCATCATCAATGGGAGCTCGGGAGGGGGTACAATTCAGCCAAGTGCTGGGCATTCATCCTTGGGCCAAGTGGGCTAACTCCAGCAGCCCAGTGCCAATTAACTCTCGCCATTTGTTATCCTCAAGGGGCCTGAAGTGCATCCGGGATAATTTTCCGGTGGCTCAGGGTAACTCTCCCCAGAAAGCCCTAAAGTGGTGGCCTTCCACTGTGGGGCCCCTCTTTGGGTAGGGGCCCTCCTCTAAGTGGGGGGTGATGTAACAATCAGGTTTGACTCAATTGTTACATTCTTACTCAGATTTGAAATTTGCCAAATCTGAGTCAGATCCCTTGAAAATTACTTTTGGTTTATTCGTTTTGAAAGATGGGTTGTGCCTCACCCAAGTTGTAGATTAGTCTTGTGCGAGCCTAATCAATAACTTAGGTGAGGCCCCTAACGCTGCTTTTATAAAAGCGCCTGCCCATTATGAAGTTAACTTTAGAATTCTAAAAAATTCCCCTAGCATTCCCTTCCTGGGGAGCATTGTCAGTTGATCCCCAGTCTAGCTATGGATGGCAGAGCCTTTTATGTCCTAGAATAAAAAATAAAGGTGGATTTGGTGTTTGCATACTTTGCTAACTTTTGATCTTTTACCAAAAGAGAAGCTAATTTGAGCATGTTGGAGTAGGCCAACTTCTCCAGAGGACTTTACATAACTAACCATGACTAGTGGAGTGTTGAGTTTGTTTGGTGCTGAGGGTACCTATAATAATTTCGGACAGTATCATTAGAATCCATAAGGTTATTCGCACAGGTCAAACCAACTGAGCAACAGACAGACAATGTGGGGATCATCAGTCCTTTGGACATACTTGAAAATATACTTAAAATAGGAGCTTATTTCCCAAATTGATTATTTTAATTATTTTTTATAATACAGCTACTTTTTGCTGTCCCATCTCTTTTACACTAAAAAACCTACCTCTCTCAATCGCCCATCTCACTTATATACAACGGCTTCAGGCAATACTGCTTCTCATGGCTTGGGCTATTCTATTCTGCCAATTCTCCTCGAATTTGGCTTGTTATTCTCTTAATCCTCTGTCGCCCTAATTGTAGGCAATTTACTTTGTTTTTGTCAAATATTGACATCACCTTATTGCCTTATTGTCTTATATAGAGGCGACCTAATAAAACCCATTATATCAATAAAAACCCAATATATACCAATATCACCTCATCTTGAGGCACTCAAATAATCATAAAAGATACTATAGCAGAGGATTTCGCCCTGTTATCCCACAATTATCATCCATCTATATCGAAATTGTGACATTACCCCCTCCTTGACTGGATGATAAGATACTATTATTTGGAGACCATTAGTACTAAAAAAACGATATTATTATTTGTAAGGTTGGAGGAACTTTGCGTGTACTCAGTTAATGATCTAACCACTTGTAGGGACCTTGATGGTATATGCGTCAACTCCACTATTCTTTATAAAAAGTGAACGGACCAATCCAAATACTGGTCATCTTGTGTTTCTGCCCAAATCCATGTTGGTCATGAAAGAGAACCATATCATCTTCCTTGAATGGCGCCAGCCCACTATGATGTGACTGATCAGCGGCCTGATTCCTGATCTTCTTGGTTAAGCTGAAGGAATATGCTTTGGTTTGCAGTTTGATCAGAATGTTCCCAAGATTAGTCATATAGCAGTGGGGTTCCAGTCCGCTGGTGTCCTCTACACACAAATAAAGCAACGCCGGAAGAGCCAGGTGTCAGCCATATAGTAGTTGGAAGGGACTCTTCCCCATGGCGGATTGGTAACTAATGTTATAGGTGAACACAGTGGTGGAAAGGAGAGAGCTCCAATTGGAAGGTCAATTCATTACTAATTTTTGTAGTATGTTCACCAAAATTTCATTCACCCGTTTGACCATTCTGTTGGACTCAGGGTGGTATGGGGTCATCAGAACCCCACGGATTCCCATAAGCTCGTTCAGTTTGGGGAGGATGTGTAAGGTGAAGTTGGCAACGTTATCAGTAAGTATAAACTGAGGGCAGCTGTGCCGCTGAATAATGTATTCTATCATGAACCTGGCCACAGTAACTGCCCTCAAGTCTTGTATCGCCCTTGCTTTACCCACCAGGTCAAGTAGTCAATAGCCACCAGAATGTACTTACAACAGTTGGTCCAGTTGGCAAGGGGACAATGACATCGAGGGAAACTGTGTACCACGCAAATTGTGGTTTCACTAACCAATATGACGTTGTAAGGCGAAATGTCTTCTCCACTTGGCACTGATGACAACAGGAAATAGTTTTGAGCACATCAAAACTCATGCTTTCCCAACAGGACCAGGGGCGTAACAACTCCATAGTTTTGTGCACTCCACCATGACCAACCGCCTTGTGCACACTCATAATGATTCCCAGTCATGCTGAGAGGCGCGGAAAATTCACCGTAGAATTGCTGAACCACTTGAACCGTTCCTCATTTTGTTAAAAGGTATTAGTGCATATCTCATTTAACACTTTGATTATTTGGGGCTGTTCATCATCATATTTTACACTGAGCATCTTATTGTACATCATGTCGCTGAGGTCCTCTGTCACAGAAATAGTCGGTAGCCACAATAAACAGTCAGCATTCTGATGATTTACTCCTGGCTGATGGAGAAACTTGAAATCATAAGCCTGCAACATAAGAGCCCATTGAGCCAAACAGCCTTCAAGTTCTTTGAGGTTCTGCAACCAGCTTAATGACGCGTAATCTGTCATGACTTTAAACTTTACCCTATGCAGATAGACTCTGAATTGCTTATACGCATAGATCACTGCTAAACACTCCCACTCAGTCACAATATAACTAAACTCGTGACAGTTCAGACTTAGACTACAGTATGCTACTTGATTTTCCTCTCCCTCATAAACCTTCTGAGAAAGTACAGCCCCAACTTCAGAGAGAGACACATCCATCTGAACAATAAACTCCTGATCAAAGTTTGGATATCATAACACTGGTGTGCTGATCAACGCTGTATGGATTGTATTGAAAGCAGATTGATGATATTCCATCCATTCAAACACAGCATCTTTTTTTAACAGTTTAAATAGCGGGTCCCCAATACAGCTAAAATAAGTGATATAGCGCCTGTAGTAACTGACCATTACCAAAAATACCTATATGTTGCACTTATTATTAGGAGTAGTCATTTTGCTGATGGCCTCCACCTTAATTGGCTGTGGTTTTAGCCCTTTATAGTCTACCACAAACTCCAGGTATTCCAGCTGATCTTTGAAGAAGTTACATTTTTGAGGCTTAATATTAATGTTGGCCTCAGCCAGCTAGCAGAATACTGCTTTGAGGTGGTCGAGATGCTCCAAAAAGGTTTAAGAGAAAACATTAATATCGTCAAGGTACACAAGGACACAAGACAGTTTCAGGTCACCAAGAATAGTGTTCATGGCTCACTGAAACGTAGCTGGGGCATTGCATATCCCTTGAGGCATCCTTGTCAGTTGGAAAAGGCCTTTAGAGTTGATTACAGAACATTTTTCCTGTTCCACCAGGGGTAACTCAATCTGCCAGTAACCTGATATCAAGTCCATCGTAGAAAAGTAACAGCTCCCCCTAATCAATCCAGAGCATCGTCAATGTTTCGCAAGGGATACAAGTTCTTTTTGGTAATAATGTTGAGCTTCCAGTGGTCTATTACTACGCAGTTGGTGCCATCCTTTTTTTTACAAATAGAACAGGTGAAGCCCATGGGCTTTTGGACAGTTTGAGCATCCCTTGCTCTAACAACTTTTTCAATTTCATCAGAAACCACATCTTCCGCTGCCCACAAATGGTAGATCAGCTGATACCTTATAGGAGGATGATCGCTGGTGTCTACTCAATGAACCACCCCTGAGCACACCCTAAATCATGATTGTTGACAGTAAAAATCCTTTTATACTTCTTAAATAAAGCTATGGCTTGTTCTTTTTGTTCTTCCAATAATCCAGTTAAATTACTCCATGGTACCACAATTAGTACATCAGCCAGTGTCTCAGCTGGTAGACCAAATTCATCGAATGATCTAAAATCATGAACCTGATGGGCCTCATCTATGGGAATCAGATGTAGATACGCTACTATCTGGTGGCGGTGGATTTGCATTGGCTCGCTCTGAAGTTTTGATAACAAAAATCTCCCCATGTCCCGGAAGTATAATCCCTGGAGCCACATGAAGCTCAAACTGTGTTTGATGATAGTGCCCAATGACTTCCCATATAACCCACTCGGCACTTCCACTTCTAGCTCGGTGTTTACTAAGACTTGATGGCCAGAAGGGATAGATATGGGCCCTACCACTCAAAGAGGTATCCCTTAATATTCATATATTTGCTGAGGAAGGGCCCGAGTCTTGGGTTTTTGTTGGTGGTAGCAAACTGGCCTCACCTCATTCACTATAGGCAAGGTTGATATGGCTCATATGCACCGGATCCTTTGGTACTCCACTAGTGGTAAAGTAAATTGGGATCCGCTGACCCAGAATGGCGAGGGTCTCCTCCATAATAACAACAACAGCCCCAAAATGGTGCAGGAAAGCGGTCCCAATTAAAAGGTCCTAGTATTCATTCAGTAGCACAAATTCTGGGGCTACAATGACAATGGACCCAAAGCGCAGAGGTAGCGCATTATAAGCCCCCCCAGAGACAGTGCTTACAGCTCCAGCAGTTCCATAAGCCATGCGATGGTCCACATCTGGTTTTAACATCAACTTAGCCATTAATTTAGTGGACACTATGTTGACTAGAGCACCAGTATCTATTATAGCATGAACTCTATTTTTTCTCTAAAAAAATATCACAAAATGTACACTCAGAATAAAAAGAATATTGACTGTTTAATACATAAACATATATGAGCTCTTTTTCCCAAGAAAATTCATTATCCCCTCACCTACTTGGGGGTATTCTTTGACTATGGCATCTACCAGAAGGGCGACATTTACTCCTTTAAGAGTTGGCGCATCTGTGGCAGAATCAAGTTGTTCCGAGGAAGCTTAATCAAGCATTTGACAGGCATATGGCTTCAGTTGTTTGGGGGACTCTTCTTCCACCGCCGGCTTGGCTTGAGCTTTGGTTACTATATTTACTCCTCCCACCGGCTGCTGATATAAAATTCCATCATCATACTGAGGGACTTTCACAGGGTATACTACTATTGTTTCAGGGACGTTTTGAGTGGGTATTGCGAAGGTAGAGGGTCCTGTCTCTACTCCGCTCCATATTTTCCCTGATAGTATTGAACTTGGTGTACGTTGTTCACATGGCGGTTATGGCAGAATTTTGCCAAATGACCAGGGCGACTGCATTTGTAGCAGTTAACCCCATAAGAGCCACGTCCTTGATTATTGTAAGCGGGTCCAGACCAAAAAGTTTGGGTTATTCTGCGTAACCAGCCCCAGGTCAGTAAGCTGATTGTTGACCGTCAGCATAGTTGGGTCCTGGTCGATAACTCGGTTGCTTATAGTTTTCATGGCCAGCCTATTGACGCTGATCAAATTGTTGAGTATAAGTCGACTGAGGACGAGGCGCAGAGTTATAGAAAGGCTGAAGATTACTAATCAAAGCTGGAGGCAGATGATAGTATTCTCCTGAATAAGAGGGTGCAGTAGCAGTGGTAGTCCTCCATTCCATATTTGGCAGCAGAAAGTTAGGGGATACACGATGCAAAAATACTACAATATTAAGCAGAGGTACGTCATCATCCAGAAGTGGCAAAATGACATTAGATTTTTCACAATCTGGCTTCACCAAAGATGACATGGCAATGCACACGTTGGCTTCCGCTAAGTACCCAGCTCCAATTAGTACATGGTCTTCTGTTGTGAATCAATCAACGAACTCTAGAAGAGTCTTGTTTCAACGGAATTCAATTGTTAAGAATTCTGCTTTCCGCTGGGACATCTTTGAGTTTCCCCCAAACAGGTGGAGTACAATATCCTTTATGTCCTTATAGGTGACAGAACTACTTGGGAGGTAACAGGTTACCTGATCGGCGCTTCCTACATCCAAGGCAAATATCAACAACTTAGCCTTCCATCTATCAGAGGCTCCTTCCGCATCAAACTCAACCCATTTGAAGAACCCATGAATATTCCTGTTGAGGTCAAATGATGGTAATTTTTCAATAAAAACTTCCTCATCCTGTTCACAGGGTTTTGGGCCATACTGAGGAACAGACCGAGATCCAAAAGTGGATTCTCAATGAGGAGCTGGATTAGTGGAAGTTGGGAGGTCTGCTACTTCAGGGGTAGCATGACCTTCTGCTGTGAGTGGTACCATCACTCTTTCAGGGAGATGTTTTTCCGAAACATATGCATATCTGGTACTACTATATTGGGTGTAGTAGCTTCAACCAGCGTCATATTCTTCCGCATATGATGCCTCTTCTTGATAGTCATCATTGTCCCAGCGAGAAGACCAAGAAGTATTGATCAATCTTTGTTCTGCTCACTGTAGCCGCTCTGTGGTATCATTCAATTATTTGGCAAGTTCTTTGTTTTGTAGTCCCAGGAATTGCATTTGACTAAACGTACTAACAAGTTGGTGCATGACAGATCCTTCATATTTGAAGAGAACCATCTTGGTTTTTGAGCACCGAATCCAAGGTAACTTTGAGTTATTCATATTCAGCTGGTGCAGTGTTTCGTGAAGACTCCCCAACAACACAGCTTGGGTAAGGCATGGCTGGCAACTGGAGTTCTGGAGTGTTGGGTGGTTGATCAATGGGCCCCCTGTAGTGAGCACTACTGTTATAATTTCAGATGGTATCGTTAGGATCCATTGGGTTATTTGCACAGGTCAAACCAGCTGAGCACAGACAGACAATGTGGGGATCATCAGTCCTTTGGACACACTTAAAAATTATACTTTAAATGGAGCAATTGCCCCTAATCGATTATTTATTTACTTATTTTTTATAAATAAAGCTACTTTTTTACTGTCCCATTCCTTTTACGCTAAAAAACCTACCTCTCTCAATCGCCCATCTTGCTTATATACAGCGGCTTCAGGTGATACTGCTTCTCATGGCTTGGGCTATTCTATTCCGCCAATTCTCCTCAAATTTGGCTTATTATTCTCTAATCCTCTGTCATCCTAATTATAGGCAATTTACTTCATATTTGTCGAATATCAACATCGCCTTACTGCCTTATTGCCCTATATAGAGGCGACCTAATAAACCAATTATATCCAATAAAAACCCTTTATATTCCAATATCACCTCATCTTGAGGCACTCGAATAATCATAACTGATACTATGTTTGGCGGATTCTTCCCTGCTATCCCACAAATATTGTCCAGTCATATCAAAATTGCGACATTACCTCTCATAACATGGTTGGCTAGTTTGGTTTTGTATTGGTGCACCAAACAAGTATTTAATTATATGGCAGTTGGAACAGGGGTTTTCCAGTCCGTGACATGGACATAAGGCAACCAAGTTGTTCCAACCAACCTGTATTATGAATTATCTTTACTATGGGTCAGCTCAGTCATCTTCTTTAGTTGCTGCAGAACTGCTGGAGTCTCTTGGCACCAGCCCTTGGGGGTTCAAATAGGTTCATGGATCCAATTTTCTTTAGAGGCATGGAGAGTTAATATGGTTAGTCATGATAATCTGTCAGCATTCTGGTGTATCATTCCAGCATGGTTGATAATAGTGTTAATTCCCGGCGTATAGGCTTGATTCTGCTGAGTTAGTTTGCACAGGGTATTAGCCACTGAGCAAATAAATAAGATGATATGAAGATCGCCAACTTTAACTAAACTTGATAAACTATATATTGAGCAATCGCCCCTTATCTTGACCTTTATTGTTTATATAAATCGCAGTCATATTTGCGAGCACCTAATCATGGGAAAAGACCTCCTCTTCAATCCTCAGTGTGACTCTTTTTATCTCAGTTCACCAAGCTGGATGCATCCTCATCTTGGTAGTCTTCTATTCGTCTTCCCTTTTTTAAAAGCTTTCATTTATATCAAATCTTGGCATAATTCCCCTCAATTTGCTGAATAATTAACATTTCAATTGATTATTCTCATATACCTGTTCTGTCAATCTTGAGACTCATCTTTATTCCCCCTTCAATCCGCAGCTATGAGTAGCATATTATCCAGTCATATCAACTTTGTGATATTACCATTCCCTTTGACTGGATGATAGGCTCTTACTGTTTATATGCTCAAAGGAACTTCACGTGAACTCAGTTGATAATTCAACCCCCTGCAGGTTCCTTGATATTGTAGACATCCATGCTGGTCTTCTCAGTTATCTTGAACGGCCTAGACCAAATGTTGGAGAGCTTGTTTTTCCGCCCAAATCTGTGCTGGTTGTGGAATAAACATGGTCCCCTACAGCGAACAGGGGAATCTGCTTCATTGCTTCTGATCAGCTGCCTGACCATGAATCTTCTTGGCCAAAATGGTAGAGTAGGCTTCCATTTGCAGCTTGATCAATGTATCCATAAGTGTCTGCAGATATAGCTGAAGATTCACACCACCAGTGTCCTCTACACACGAGCAAAGCAAGGCGGGCAGAGCTGGATGTCAACCATACATCAGTTGGAAAGGGCTCTTATCAGATGACAAATGATAGCTGATATTATATGTGAACACATCTGTAGGTAGAAGGGCACTCCATTCTGATTGTTGATCCTTTACCTTTTTATGGAGTATGTTCTCATGGGTTCCGTTGACCCGCTCCACCATTCCATTTGATTCCAGATGATAGGGGGTGGTCAAAACCCCATGGATCACCATAAACTCTTTTAACTTCAGCAGGATGTGCGAAGTGAAATTGGTTCCATTATCCCTTATAATGAACTGCGGCAACCATGTCGCTGTATAACACACTCCATAATAAACATTCGGTGGTGGCCGCGCCCAAAGTTGCTAATAGCCCTGGCCTCCACCCATCAAGTCAAATAATCAATGATGATTATATACTTGGATCTATTGGTGCTAGTTGGCAGAGGTCACACTACATCCATGGAAATGGTGTGCCAGGCGAACCAGGGCTTAACCAGCTGGTATGTGGTCTTCTTGTGCAATGGCTTTTCTACTTGACACTGATGGCAACAACTAAACGTTTCCAATATGCCGTAATGCATGCTCTCTCTGTAGTAATGGGGTCATAAATCTTCAGCGTTTTCTGCATTCCTCCATGTCCTACAGCCCAATGAGCATCTATAATAACTACAGGTCTAGCCAAAGGTTTAGGGTAACTCAGCGTGAAGTCTTAAATCAACTTATATAGTTCCCCCTCGCATAGAAAAGTATCCTTACTGAGCCCATCTAATACCTTGATCATCTGCGGCGGCTCATCCTGGTATTTGTTTGCTACCATCTTCTCATAAATTATGTCAGCTAAACTTGCCATGATTGCAACCGTTGGCAGCCTGGAAAGACAGTCCACATTTTGATGTTTTGCTCCCAGATGGTGTATATTATGGAAATTGTACACCTGGAGCTTAATTTCCCAACGTGTGAGCCATCCTTCTGGTTCACGCAGAATCTGCATCCAGTGCAAGGAAGCATGGTCCATCACTACTTGGAATCTTACCCCATACAATTATACCCAAAACTGTTTATAAGCATAGATCACCGCTAAACACTCCTGCTCAGTCATGGTGTAGTTTCATTTGTGGCAGTTCATGCTTCGACTACAAAATGTGACAGAATTCTCTACGCCATCATCATCCTTCTGGGATAATACTGCCCCTATAGCAGAGAGGGATGCATCCGTTTGCAATATGAACTGTTTGTCAAAGTTGGGATATTACAAAATAGTGTGCTTGCTAACGAGGTTCGCAGCACATCAAAAGCGTTCTGGCATCATTTTGTCCAATCAAAAGAAGCATTTTTATTTAACAACTCGAAAAGTGAGGCCCTAATGCAACTGAAATTGGAAATGAACTGTCAGTAGTACTCAACCATCACCAGAAACAATTGAATGTCCTGCTTCTTACATTGATGAGTCATCTTGCTTATGGCTTCCACCTTAGCCAGCTGCAGTTTAAGTCCATTTAAATCCATGATGAACCTGAGGTTTTAAGTGTTCTTTAAAGAAATGACACTTACAAGGCTTAATTTTGAGATTAGTGGTAGTGAGGCGATGGATCACTTGTTTCAAGTAGGCAAGGTGCTCTGTAAACATCCTCAAAGACACATTGATATCTTCAGGGTAAACTAAGATGCAGAATAGCTTCAAATCACCTAAATTAGTATCCATGGCATGCCGGAACGTAGCTGTGGCGTTGCACAACCCTTGTGGCATGAGAGTCATCTGGAATAACCTTCCTAAAGTCATGATAGCACATTTCTCCCATTCCGCTGATGGCAATTCAATCTGCCAGTACCCCCAGAGCAGATACATGGCGAAAAATAATTTGCCCTGTCCAATCAGTCCAATGTGTCAGCAATCTATGGAAGAGAGTAGGATTTCTTCTTTGTTACATTATTGAGTTTGCAATAGTCAATAAACACTAGATTCAAGCCATCTTTTTTCTTTACAATGAGCACAGGTGATGCTCATGGACTGTTTGATGGCTCTAGCATCCCTTGCATGATTAGTTTATCCACCTCGTCGGAGACAACCTCTTCAGCTGCTTTTGATTGTCTAATAGGTCATGGTCAAATGGGAGGGCGATCCCCCATTTCTTTCCAATGTACCACCCCTTAAGTG